>PVJI01002136.1:0-154299 GCA_004026765.1 Micronycteris hirsuta
GTATGAAATGTTAAAGGGAGTTATATAAGATATGGAGGAACATCAACAGGGGAGTGGTTGGGGGAGAGGGTGGGAATGGGGCACAGAACAGGTAGCATAAATGGTAGGTAGACAACAGACAGGGGGAGGTTAAGAATAGTATAGGAAGTGCAGAAGCAGAAGGACTTATGTGTATGACCTATGAACAAAACTAAAGGGTTGGGAAAGGGGGGGTAAGGGGGTGGCGGGCAAGAAGGGGGGGGAAAGTGGGACAACTGTAACAGCATAATCAATAAAATGTAGTTTAAAAAAATAAATAAATAAAAAGTAGGTTATATTCTGAGAGCAATTTTGGGTTCATAGCAAAATTAATGGAAAGTGCAGAATTCCCATATTTGTCCTTCCCAATACATATCTAGTGCCCCCTACTGTCAATATCCACATTAATGTTTAAATAAGCTTTATTGAGATATACATATAATACAATTTACTGATTTTAAGTGTAAGGTTCATGAGTTTCAAAAATGTGTACAATTATCAAGCCAACATCACGACTATGACATGGAACATTTTCAGCATCCTCAAAGCTCCATGATGCTCCCTGGCAATCAGCTCATCATTTCATTTCATTTCATTGTGGCCACTGGCAATCACTTGTCTGTTTTATAAATCTAAAGCTTTGAGTTTTCTAGGATTTCATAAAAATGTAGAAAGTATCTTCTACTGTGGCTGGCTTCTTTTCCTTAGAAAATACTTTTAAGAATTATTCTGTTATTGTACATAATCTGCCCCTTTTTATTGCTAAGTAGTTTTCTATTTTACAGGTATACAAAAATGTGTTCATCTAGTTATTAGTTGATGAAAATTTGTTCTGTTTTATAGTTTTTACCTATAAGAATAAAACTACCATAAGTTTTGAATACACATTCAGACTAATGTGCTTTCATTGAAGGTGATATGTTTATAGGAGACTGTTGACGTGTTTTCTGAAGTAAGTATTCAACTTTTAGATTCTTACGAGTAACATATGAAAATTCCACCTCCTAATTTATACTTGGTGTTATCAGTATTTTAAGTGGTGACCATTAAATAGAGTATGTAGTGGTAGCTCAATGTGTTGATACTTTTGCTTTTCCCTAATGACTAATGATCTTGAGCCTCTTTTCCATTATATGCCACTCATATTTATCTTTGGTAAAATGTCAATGCAAATGCTGTACACATTGTTTAAATAGACTTGTTTACTAGTATTATTATTAAATTATGGAAGTCCTTTCTATGTTCTGGCTGCAATGTTTTATTTTTCAGATATTTTTTTGAAAATATTTTCTTCCATTGTGTATCTGACCTCTTAGTTTTCCTTAACAGTGTCTTTTAAGGAGAAAATGTTTTTAATTTTGAGTAAGTCTAAGGATTAAACCTGATACTTCACGTCCTATGAGGTCGTTCTACTGTGGATGATGGAAGCACGAAGCATGACCTTTTGGCTCCATGTATTTTTCTACTAACTCCTTAGTGTTTTTTTCTTTTTCCTAGTGCAGTCTCCTCTCACACGTAGTAGATCAGTAGTATGCCAAGGACCTGAGAAGGAAGACCCTTCTGCAGACATACAAGGTTCTCTATTTTCCTAGCTATAGCTTTCTCTTTTCTAGGGTTTTGGTCAGCAAAGTGTAACTGCTTTAGTCTTTCAGAACTTGGTTCTCTGTAACCTCAACTCAACAAAAATTTTCTTTTCTACTTAGGTGTTCTCCACTTGTCTGCATTAAAGTCTGGATATTGCTCCCACACAATAAGTTGATGCAATTTTAAGACTCTCCTTGTTAACTTCCCTTCTCTGTGGGACTATATTCCTTCATCACCTGCTGTGCAATATCTTGAAACCATTGTTTTGTGTATTTTGTGTTTCTTTTTGTAATTTAAAGCAGAAGAGTAAATCTGGTCCCCGTTATTCCACATTGGCCAGGAACATTCGTTTTTATCTTGCATAATATTGGAAGTATTGTAAAATGTCCATATTGAGTGAACTGACAGCATTTCCATTTGAACACATTTTAATGCCAGGAATATCTGTATTATAATATATTTTAAAGAATATTTTGCTGAAGAGTTCACGTCTTTTCATAAAGTCAGATAGCTTTCTTTACATAATGTGTATTTAGACTTTTGATTTTCTATTTTTATCCAGCATGACTCCTTCTTTCCTGATTCATATTGTTGACTTTTTATTGACAGCTCCGCTTGGCTGTCCCATGAGAGCATCAGCTACTTCTCAATGCCAGATTATCCTCAACAGACAAGTGTTTCCTTAGAGAATTAGTTTTTGGCAGAGGATGAGGTAGGATTCAATAATCACTCTAGAGGATTTAGTTTGAGTAAGACTGAATTAAATTACTTTTAAGTATTGTAGCTGCCTAGCTCAGTTATAGGCAATTTAAAGCAGTCATAGGCAATTTAATCAATCCACCTTTATTAATCTTCCATATGTCCCACCATAGAAATCTTTCAAAAATTACATTGTATCATATAGTCCTCCTACTTTCAGACCTTCCAGTGTTTTCCATTGCTTGGAAGACAAAGCTGAAATTCTTCAGCCTGGTGTTCAACTCCCTTTGCAATGTGACTAGTTTATGATTCCAGCCTCATCTCTACCTCTACTCCTGAAGAGTATTATAAGCTTGTGGTTAACTTTGTGGGCTCCAGAGTTCAGATATTTTTCTTAGGTACACATTAGTACAAAATGTACCAAAGAGCTCTAATCCTGAGTTGGGCATACTTAAATGGATCTTGGTAGTTATAGTAATTCCTACATCACATACTTGTGAGAATTAAATGAGAGTGCGCATTTCAAAAATATACATGATATCTGGCACTTGGTAAGTGCTCATTAAGTTCTTGTTTTCATTATTCATCCACAATGATAAGAGTTACTTTACTGATTATTTATAAATATTTCTACCAACTTCACTAGATTGTGTATTCATTCAAGCGATATAGAAAATTTACCATTAAGGTGAGACTATTCAAAGATTTCTTATTTTACCTGAAATGTTTATTAGTTGAAAAATAGAATTTGAAATCCTGTACTCTTTCTGAGTTTCTAAACATTTTCTTAATTTTCTGTTTAATTTTTTCAAACATCCTTGGTTATTGTGCTGACAACATTCACAGTGTAGAAGCTAAGTGAGTTACCCCCAAAATGTAGGTACACATGTTGATAGATATTCCAGAGAAAAGTATTAAAGTTTCTACAGTTGTTGAGAATAAATGATTCTGATTTGAGAGTTTAGGAAGTACTTCCTTGAGATGGTAAATCATAAGATGGGAAGTGAAGAAGGAGCAGAAATTGATTTGTTAGGGGGCCGGGAAGGCAGGAAATGCATTTTGGATAAATATTCTAAGGTGTGAAATAGGATAAACCTCAATAGAAGCATTAACTTAAATGGGTATCTTTGGAGTTATACTAATAATACTTTCCAATCCTTAAAGGGGTGACAGGCTGGGGATGTGTAGGCAACATGTAGAATTGTAATTTTAAAAATCACTTTAGTGGCATCATGGAGACCACATTGAAGGGAAGCTAGAGTTAATGGAAGAATAAGGGGGCTATTTCAGCCTTTCTAGTTTGAGATGATTGTGGCTTGGATGGATGCTGTCAGTAGACATGGGAAGAAGTAGAGAAAAAAAAGAGCTATTCAGAAGGCATTACTGTGGGGCCTGCTGATGGAATAAATGTGGGATAAGAGAGACTAAAAAATGATTTGTAGGTTGCAGGTACCTAGATTTGTGAACTGGTGCAAGAATTGTCAAATCTTGTCTTGAAATAATCTTTGAAGATTGATTAAAGAAACATGCATACTGCTATTTGAAAATGATATTTAAATCCCTAATATTGCATATTTAGATATTGCTTAGTATATGGGTGCTAGATGAATATATTAAAGTTAGACACATGATTATGTTAACTCAAGAGAGCACAGAGAGTATGCGCTTACCATATGGTTGGCATTTCATGTCTACATGAAGTGAAATGGACACTCACCAGATCATTCCAATAATTATGTTCAAAGACCTATTTTTCTTTTTTTTCCTTTTTTAAAAATTGTTGTTCAGGTAGAGTTGTCTCCATTTCTCACCCCAGCCATCCCTGCCTCCTACCTTCAATCCTATCCTATACCCCTTTGGCTTTGTCCATGTACCCTTCATACATGTTCCTGAAAACCCTTCCCTCTTTTTCCCCTCATTCTCCCCTCCTGCCTCCCCTCTGGTTACTGTCATTTTGTTCTTAATTTCACTGTCTCTGGTTGTATTTTGTTTGCTTGCTTGTTTTGTTGATTAAGTTCCACTTATAGGTGAGATCATATGGTATTTGTCTTTCACAGCCTGACTTATTTTACTTAGCATAATGCTCTCCAGATCCATCCATGCTTTCCCAAAGGGTAGGAGCTCCTTCTTTCTTTCTGCTGCATAGTATTCCACTGTGTAAATGTACCATAGTTATTTGATCCGTTCATTTACTGATGGGCACTTATGTTGCTTCCAGCACTTGGCTATTGTAAATCGTGCTGCTATGAACATTAGGGTGCATAGGTTCTTTCGAATTGGTGTTTCAGGATTCTTAGAGTATAATCCCAGCAATGGAATTGTCAGGTTGAAAAACAGTTCCATTTTTAGTTTCCTGAGGAAATTCTTTATTACTACTGTTACACTTTTCCAAAGAGGATATACAAAGGGTCCAGAGACATATGAAAAGATGCTCAGCATCACTAGTTATCAGGGAGATGCAGATTAAAACCACAATGAGATACCACTTCACACGGGTGAGAATGGCCATCATAAACAATCAACAAGTGTTAGAGAGGATGTGGAGAAAAGGGAACCCTAGTGCAATGTTGCTGGGAATGCAGACTGGTGCAGCCACTGTGGAAAACAGTAATGAGGACTATTTTTCAAGTGAACCTTTTATTATTTTGAAATCGCTTCACTCCTCTATTTTAAATTCTACATAGAGCTGTAAACAGCATACATATTAAGAAACTTTGATTATCTGAGTTCCAATTTCCTTTGTATACTACAATTTTTTATGAAAAATATTTTAAAATTGAATTTTATAATTTGGTTTTTATCCATCATATAAATTTATACATATAAAATCTATTCCTAAAATTATCAATATTATAGTTAACCTGACACAAGTAGTGTGTGTGTATATACATATGTATATATATATATATATATTTCTAAAATGTCTAGATAAATTCATCTTTTGTATTATAATTCTAATGTATTATATTCATCTAATGTATTATAATTCTGTGGTTTATAATCTGAAAGTCCTAGCTAGGATATAAAATTGCTAGAGTTTAAAAAAATATTCTTCAATCACAAATGTCAATCAAGGAATAAATATCTCACTGGATTATTCATATATATATTAATATATGTTATTTAAAATTTACCCAGGAAAATGTCATTTTGTCACATTTACTCTTAAAAGAATTGAGAATTCATAGTTTGTAATTATGTTCATGTAAATATTTACTTAAGTAGACTTTTAAATGATTCACTTTAATAATATAATGTCAGGAGTTATAAATGTATATTAAGTAAATATTTTCATAATATTTAAGCAACCTGAACATAAAAATCTTTATTACCCATGATGCTAATTATTGAAAGTTTTCTGTACAATGTAAAAATTCATTGAATTTTATTTCTAAAGTGATTTTTTTAATCCTCCCTGCTTTTTTTCTCTATAAAATGACTTTAAATATCCTAAGTGATGGCTTGTGTATTATATGATTTATTCCCTATAACTAATGCATGTAGGTAAAATGGCTCCTTTTTGAATGTTGAAACTATTTTCAGGAATGCTATTATTAATAAGCTTGTTAAAGATGTTATAGTATAAATGGTCATATGAAGGCTTTGAAAATTGTTATTGAAATTGAGAAAATGAAATATTCTTCAGACCTACTTTGCAACAGTCTTCTGTTTGCTATACTTATCAAATAAAAAAAAAAAACAAAATTTAGGCACTGTCTCAGAGCATTTTCCCTTCATTTTAGTTGTATGAATGTGAACCAAATACCCCAATCAAAATAACCACCCTTGTATTCTTTGACTCCATACCTCATGTGCTCAGAGCCACAAATATGGGGAAAAGTTTTACAAACATTCTTTAGGTTACCATACCCTTTCCACAGTTCTTGCCAAACTTCTACACAGTAGGAACTATGAAAAACAGTGCCAAACCCTCACGTTCCTCATATAGCTTCTAACAGCTGCAAACCCTTAAGCTTCAAGTGCAGCTGCTTGAGTAGAACTATTGAAAGGACCCACAAAGGCTGATACACAGATTACATATGTTCAATAAGTTTAAGGAATAAAAAAAAGGATATGTGGTTGTATTAAGGTCATTAGACGGGGGGAAAATTGCACACGCAGTCGCGAAAATTGCACACGCAGTCGCTAATTGACCTCGCAGGGGGAGTCTGATCTCCCCTATTGTGCCTACGTTAGTCTCCAAATCACCTACCTTTGTTCAGATTATATATTCTTTCAACACACAAACCCACACCAAATTATGTTATGTTGGTCAGTTAATGCCCACTCTATGATTTGTAATTTTCCAAGGGAACACTATTTGAATAGTTAATTCCTGAAAAGTCTAAAGCAATCCCTGGCACCAAATCATTACTAGGGACCCTATATATATGTGATATATATACCAGCAAAGAGAATGGAACCCACCACAGACATATGAGCTATCCCATATAAAAAAAGAAAGAGAAAATTTAAGTAAAACCCCACATCTGATAGAAATAACCTAAAACATATTTTTCTTCCAACTTTTAAAAACTAGATTTGATCTTTGTTCCCAGTGATTAAAACAAGTTCAGTTTATGCTTTAAATCTTTTTTTTTTCATTTCTTAATGAATGTTAGAAAAAGGCATATTTGTGAAATGCTTATCTATTCTTTCAGTTTCTAACTAACTTTATTTAGTTGAATGAAACAATTAGGCAGATACATGTGAAGATATAAGCTGGTATTGAGAGATACTTTTGTATAAGCGTGGGAAAGCAGAATCCTTTTCTTTGACACCTTAGTGACGTTACATTCATTTATGCCCAATCTCTGTGTTTAAACTTTCCAGTTCTTCAAATATCCGTTTTTGAGGAAAAAGAATAATCCTAGAGTTAGAAATAAGTAAAGTCTACTGGGAACTTCAATGTAAGGTATGACTAAAATACACTGAAAGTCTTAGGTATCATGAGTTACAATTTATAAAATATAAAGAATATTAACATATTAATGATCAATATTTATTACTTTTCTAATAAAAATGAGGCACAATGTTAAATTTTGGGAGGGAAACATAATTCTAAATAATCACTTATTTTGTGGTTTAACTTCATCCTCCACCGAAACTTTAAAGTTTAAGGGAACAGATATGTGATACTAATGGATGTATTTTACTCTGTTGTGCTCTATGAAAGCACTTAATAGTCATTTATATTATATATACTTAATCACTTACCCACCATTGAACTATGTAGAACATTGTCCATTGTTTACCTATTTATCCCTTTATCTATCTAAACAAATATGTATAAATTATGTATACACATATACACATATAATATATATACATACACACACAGACATATAAACACTGTGATGAACATCTTTGTGAATAAAGCTTTTGTTAAACTTTGGTTAGTGTAAAGCTTTTGTTAAACCTTTGATAAGATCAGCATCCCTGAATGGTGGATGGAGTTCATCATTCAACTTCTGCTTAAAATGTTCTCTTCCCAGAGATCTCACTGCTTCCTGAAATTCATTGTTGGAAAACATTACCCTCTAGGCAGTTCGTATGCTTTTTTTCTTTGGAAGTGCTTTGGTTGCTACCTACAGATCGGGCTGAACATGCGCCAACCCTCCTTTCCCACACTAAATGCAGTGAGATGAACTATATGGCCTCAAACCCCAGCCACACAAGGCATTTGAGGATCTAGGGAGGTACTTCATCAAGGAGTTTCCAGTGATCAAGAACGCAAGGTGAAGCGATTGAAAGAAAGGGGGGTAGGAGTGCATAAAGGGGGGGCAAGTGGTGATGAAAGGAGATGACTTTGGGTGGGGAACATGCAATACAGTGTACAGATTATAGAACTGTACACCTGATGCCTATATAATTTTATTAACCATTGTCACTCCAATAAATCCAATAAAAAAGAAAAAGAAAAAGAACGCAGACTTGCTTTATTCAGATGTCAACACAATGTTCCCTCCGTTTAAAGACTTTTTATATTATACTGAATTTGAATTTATTCTTTGTTGAATTTTATTCTTGAGCTAATTCTGACCTGATGCACCTTGGCCTCTTTGATATTCCAAAGCATAGAATATGGTTTTCAAACACTGCCAGCCGAATGCCGCGGAGTGTGGCACACAATGAAGTATTTGCCAAACAGCATTTTGGGAGGTGAGATGAGAGCTACCTGTCCTCTCTGAGGATAACTTCTGTGGTTTATCTTAAATTGGTTCTTTTAAGAGATGAAAAAATATAGATGTGGGCATAAGTCTATCTATTTTTGTGTATGTGTGTGTGTCCACAAAAATGTGCTGGGCACAGTCAAATGCAATTTTAGTGTTTTTCTTGACAGATATTTTGGAATTTAATTACATAATGGCATACAATTTCATTTTGAATTTCATAACAATGCAAATAACTAAAATATATCAGTGTTAACTATGTGCCAATCACCTCCAATATCTGTACATTAACCCACATATCAATGCTTGGAAGTAGCTGATCTTGTTCCACTTTGCAGGTGCATTACTGAGGCTGAAAAAGTAGAAGTTACCTGTCATAAGTCACCTGGTGAGCCAGAATTCAAACTCAGGTAGTTTTGCAGAACATTCCTTGTTGCTAACCAAAACGCTGACATATTTCTATAGCAAGGGTAACTTTAAGTCTAGAGAAGGTGTTGGCATAATGTAGATAACAACTTGCTATTCTTATAAAAATGGTATTTAGTTCAGAATTCCTGAAGAAAATTAAGATGGTAAATAATTTTTTCATACTTGAACTTGGATGGACTGTTACAAGACTGCAAGACGCAGTATGTGTGTGTGTGTGCATACGCCAATATCAGGGTGTCACTTAGCACCTTCCATAGACTTACTTGGTGATGTTTCTCTCTAACTGATTCTCCTAGGGGAAGCCCCAGTTGTGTGCCTGTGTAGATGACTGACGGGCCCCCTTGGCATTCTGGTTCCTCCTCCATAGGCATATTCCTCCCACAGGGTCTTCAAACACTGTCCTACTGTATGTTGATAAAATGGAGGTTGTGAAATGCAGTTCATGTGTTCATTCTTGCTTTGACTGAACATCTGCTCACCCAAGACCAGCTTTTTCTAGTTCTATCTACTCATTACTATGGTGACCGTGGTATATACTCTATTTTAGGTCTGTATCTATTGGCGTGTGGCCATTCTCTCTGGGAAGAAAAAAGAAAAAGTTTTCCAGAGCCAAACTGGCCTTCTATTCAGTAAATATGGTAATTTTTGCCTGTGCTAAGTTTCCTTCCCTCCCCTTTCCTTTTATGTTTGGTGTTCTTCTGTTTGGAAAGGATTCTTCCATCCAACTTTTTGTGTGGATTGAACTACACATTTTCTACTTAATTACTCCCTCTGTTTTGAAAAGTTTCCCCTTAATTGCACTCACATAGGGTTTTTTCTATAGTCATTGTGATGCTTCAATGTGACAGTTGCCTGCTTATATTCTTCTAAATATAGTATCTAGGATGAAAAAACTGTGATATTTCTTGACATCATGCTTTTAGTAGATTTTAGCCACATGATAGACCAATGGGATAAATAGCCGATAGCCTTGAATGACAATAAAATTCCAGAATTGTGCTATTGTTAGTTGAGTTTTGAACATTATGAAGGCTTAGTAAGAAAAAAATGTAGAATTTATTAATACTTTTATTTGGATTATGTGTTGGTTACATGTAATATTCATTTTATTATAGGTAAATAAAATGTTAAATTAATTTCACTATTTAAACTTTTTAATTAGAAATATAAATGCTATGAAATTTTAAATTAAATATGTGGCTTGCATTTTAGTTGAATTAGAAGTTATCTACTTTAGGCCATTTCTGACAGTTCAGATAATGTCAATAAATAAAATAACAATAATTATTCACATTGACATTGTATTTATATTCTTATTGTCATATACAATAATTTATTTGCTTAAATGTGTGTATCCATAGTCATAAATGTGTTTATGACTGTGGATAAACATAGTCATAAACGAATTGAATTTTTCTTTAACAGATTGAATTTCTTAAGAAAATGTGAATCACATAATCTTTACTTTCTAGCAAGCACTAAACAGTATATGTGTTTACATGTGTGTGTGATAGAGAAAAGAAAGAAAAGAGATTATATTCACACAATATATCAACTGAGCTAATAAATTATTATTCTTCACAATTATAATCTGTGTTTATAAATGTAAAAAATATGCTTTAGCCGGAGTAAACCTTCATAGTCAGAATATATATACAAAAGATCTGAGTCACTGCTCATAAGCATTACATCTTTGTAAATTTTGTTTCTTTAAGACATTTTAAATTAGCACACTTTCTGTCCTTGGAGCTGTATTTTCTTCATCTGTGTTTTTTCTTTGAAGAGTGAGTCTATCATGACAAGCTGAAAGACTTTGAAATTTTGAAATTGTAATGAATATTCATTTGTAACTTTCTATTAATTACAGGCAACTATTTCCTCATTGTTTTGCTTTAATTTCTCCTAGGAGTGCTAAAGATTTTGGTAAAGTGACAGATGAGGAGTATAAGGAGTACAGAGTCAGTGTTGTGGAAAAAATTCAACATCAGCCTTGACTGGTGTAGCTTAGTGGATTGAACAAGGGAACCAAAGGGTCGCTGGTTCGATTCCCAGTCAGGGCACATGTCTGGGTTGCCGGCCAGGTCCCCAGTGGGGCCACGTGAGAGGCAACCACACATTGATGTTTCTCTTCCTCTCTTTCTTCCTCCCTTCCTTTCTGTCTAAAAATAAATAAATAAAATCTTAAAAAAAAAGAAAAGAAAAAGTTCAACATCATCATTTTATTGACAGCATTACCAGGGTTAAGTATTAGCCAATATAATACCATTCCTTTTGTAGTGTTTCTACGGCCTAGAAGTGTAAACACCAGATAAGGACATTCAAGGAAGGTCTTACACGTGTTTGTGATGAAGAGTTTGACAGTAGCTTGAACTGAGCATTTTGGAGGATTGTGTTTTATAAGGTATTTCTAAATTGAAATTGGCATGCAGTATGTACTAGTAATTGAGGTACTATTGTTGTTTTCCCCATTTTACATAAGAAATATTCCGTCACAGCTGGGTTTTTTTTTTCCAAAAATAAAATTAACAGAGACAACCAAAGACTTAAGTCAAGGCCTGAAACAGAGTTCATGGCAATAGTCTTAGACTGAATTGTGACTTAAAAAAAATGAGATTGCATTATTTCTCTTTCTTATCTTAAATAATAAAATGATTCATAACCTTATTATGTGAAATGAGTCCATTGATAACACATCTGTGGTGAGTAGAAACATTTGAAAATAACCTATTTGGATGTAACAAACTTTTTAAAGTTACTCAATCTTTAAATATACTCAAGAACTATAAATATTTGTTCTGGAGTAAGAGCTAATATACTGTGATCACTAAGTATTTTTCCTTCTATATTTTTTTCTACAAAGCACAGATCTGTCTGCATCTTGAAGCCTCTCTACACCTACTCCATTAGTAGAGCATATGAAAATAAACAAATATTTCCAGTTATCAGTGCCTTTGATTATGTCACAGCCATGTGTTAAGGCTATATTTTTTTAAACTATATCGAATTGCCACTGAAAAACCAATAGATTTATTTCTTCATATTAAATCAATTTTAACTAACCTTTAAGAAGAACTTTTAGACTTTACCTTGAATGCTGACTCTCAGTTTGGCTCAGGATTTAATATACTTAATTTAGGAATTCATCAATTTAACTTGTCTAGATATATATTTTTACAGATTACCGCCCAGGGCAACCGAGACTCAAATTAAGAGCATCTCTTTTCACTAGACAATGCATTAACCATATGTATATTTTACAGAGGTGGTAGAACACCTTGCCACAAATAAGAATTCACAAATATTTACAATCATGGTTATCACATTTCACGTGCAGTAGATACAGTGCCCTTCTTTTTTCTGGAAATGAGTCATTGGGACTTCAGATTTTGGGTTTATTTGTAACGTCCTGCTAGGAACATCTGCCAGAAGCCACTTGTGAAAGTCGTAATGTCACCAATCTAACACATTGCATGACTCAGTGATTTACGAAGTTTGGAGACCCTTTGTCAGAGCTCTTTCTGGAAGAGGGATAAGTAAAGGAGTAATGAGTCATGCTAAAAAACAAGTTAATGAAAAAGACAACTGACTCCTGTTTATGATAATTTTGTGAACAAGCTGAAGAGATGCCATCAAGAATTAGTTTTTACTTATTTTTCTGTCCTATACTTTTATTCACACAAATTGCATTCTTCCCAATGTGCCAGAACATTTCATTAATAACAGGGAAATACCTCATTGCCAGTGGGGTTGAACAGGCTCTCATCCACATTCCTATTTTATTTCAGCAGATTGGACTTCCCTTCCTTCCATTCCTCCTTTTTCTGCCACTAAAGGAGCATGCACGCACGCACACAGACCTCATTCTCTCTTATTACTTGCCAGCTGTAAGGCTGAAATGCCAAGCTCTAAACTGTGTTTTTTCCAAACATCAGCAGCAGCAACATCTGGATCTATGCAACTTTAATCTTGGCTGGTTTCCTTCTTTTTCTTTTTGGCCTTCCAGGCACCTGTGGACGTCCTGTACATACACAATGACATCAAACCATAGTTGGAAATCCGATTCTTTTGGTATAATGAGCAATGATTAGTTAGAAGCATATAAAACCACAGACTGAAAGTAATAAAGAACAAGTTTAATGCATTGTAGATAAGAGGCAATGAAAACTTAACTTAAAAATTAAATGAATTTAAAACAGTTAATAAAAGCTAGGGTCATCTGAATCTTTCATTTTCCAAGTTTATTATAAAATCGTGGTCTGGGATGAAAAGCAGAAACACACCTTTTGTCTAAGGGGGGAAGCTCTTGTCATAAAATATTAAGACTTGAATTCAAGCTAAAAGAACTTTGGAAGAAAGCCAAGCAAGAAATTCTTCCAAATACCCCTGGCAAATTTCTTAATCATCTTAGATACTTCTGGGTTTTTTTGATACCTCAAAATTCCTGATATCTTTTTGAACTCCAAATTGAGTGACTACAAAGCGGGATTTGGAGATTATTCAGAAAAGCAATAAATAGTTCCAAAAAGAAAAGCATGTCTGTCACAGGCATTGACTGCTTGAAACTCTATTCTACGTAGGTCATGGCGTTCAAATATAAAACCTGAGATACAGACTTTGATCTATAAAACCTAAAACTGTGTGATTCCAGTCTTTCTTTCCATGGCATGGGCTCATCAGTTTATGTTTGAATGTCTTGGCTAACCACCCTCAGATAATAAATATCAAAGACATAGATAGAGGACAAAATCCATTCCAATACATTTAGGCCCCTTTGATTTGATAGAATCCAAACCATTCTTATCTCAGAACGTGCAGGAAGGACCACTGTAGTTGTTAGCATGAGTTCATGGAAGAGTTGGATGAAACAGTGTGCTTGTAAAATTCCAAAAGATCCAGCCAGTTAAATATGCAAAAAATAAATCAAATTACCCCTATAGGCTCCATGTACCACAGGGAAAAAAAGTGGTAGAAAATAAGTAGTGCAATGAATGGCAGATGACTATTTTGGGGGGTAACGGAAAAATAAATTAGGTAATATCCTTTCGATGTTAAAACACATGAAAGGGTACTTCCTCACACGCTGCCATTGTCTTAAAAATATTTACTTACGATGTTTACCTAAATAACTCATCTTCTTTGGAAATGTTTTTAATATCATTAGATCTTATCTCTTAATATATACAATGTTTTGTTTTATATTGTCTTCATTAGTATGTTCTCTTTCAAAGTTTTGTTATTAGATTTCCTCATTATTCAGATACATTTAAGAGTCATTTATCTCACTCATATATTTTACTTTTCAGATAATTAAGAGATTATCATCATCCACACTTTGCAAATTATGCTCTAAAATGTTGAAGAACATGATTTACATCATATGAATATCATCAAAGATTTTTTCAGGCTCATTTTGAATTTCCAATTAAGTGTGTTTTTAATAGACTAACCACAAAAGAAAGCCATGGAACATATATCCAGGGCATAGACTATTTATTGCCACTTAATTTGAGCCAGTGATATTGTAAAACAAACTGAACACTACTGACTTTGCATTACTTTTACTTGAGTTACTTCTTATGAGAATCAGCGTTTCCCATATCATACCTTTATTCTTTGCCATTAGGTAAGAATGTGAGGTGTCTGATACTAATCGTTATGATTTGGCAGAGAAATAATACCATACAATTATTGGAGGTTAGGATAGTTATTCATGTAAAGGCCGCAAAGGCCCCATGGGGAAGCACAAAGAGAAGTACAAACATGTATTATAAATTAACACACCATTTGGAATTATTCACTGTATTTTCTCTTATTTTTCATGAAAATATGTAATATGCTGTTGATTTAAATCATTGTTGTTTAGAGAACTAGAAGATAGTATACTTTATGGGGGTTTGGTAAACAAAACTGTGATCCCCACCTTAGTTCAGTGTCTCGTTGAGTTGATCTCTGTCCCTCTTTCAGGTTTCTGGGAGAGCCTTCTTCCTAAAATTATGCTGTTTATGTGTCTCTGCTGACCAGTTCAAATCTTTCTCAATTCTTTATGACAGACTCTCAAAACTCATCTTTGTCTATGTGTTTTATTACAATGTATAAAGGACATGTGGACAGAGCAAAGAGGGGTGGGACCTAGGGTAGGGGGTGGGGATGGCTCGGGAGGGGGGGATGGTCGAGGTCGGGGATGGTCAGGGGAGATGGAGACAACTGTAACTGAACAACAATAAAAAAAGAGAAAACTGTCTGTTTTGAGACACAAAAACTACATGTAATTCTTTGCAAATTCAATGTGTAATGCCTTTATAAATACTATTGCCTCTGCCTGGAACGTCCTTGCTGTGATCTAACCCTGCTTCTCTGCATCTCACAAGCCCAGCACAACCTAATCAAAATTGCTAGGTTAAAATGTTTTTCTCAGCCATAAGAAAAGATGAAATACTGCCATCTGTAACAACATAGATCATGCCGAATGAAATAAGTTGTACAGAAAATGTCAAGAACCATGGGTTTTACTCCTAAGTGGGGTATAAAACTAATAGTAACAAAATGAACAAACAAGGAAAACCAAAGCTCATCGACCTGGATAACACTATGGCGGTTACAGCAGCGCGAGGGCTTGGGGGTGAGTGGTAACGTGTAAAGGAGACCAACTGTGTGGTGATGGGAGGTTATTTGAGTTTGGGTGGTGGGCACACAATTCAATATACAGATCACATACCATAGAAACGCACGCTTGCAGACAATTGTACATGAACAACAATAAAAGAAAATGTAAAGAAAAGAACCTTAAAAAACCTTAAAAGAAAGAAATGCACACTTGAAACCTATATACTTTTTTTACTACTGTTACCAGAACAAATTAATTAAAAATAAAAAAAAATGTGTAAATAAAAATGCCTTTCTCCAGGAAATTTTCTGTGAACCTGACTTGGAATTATTCACTTCATACTGCCGTTGTATTTTTTATTTAGTTACGTTTTTGCACTCCTTTCTCTAATGAATTTCCATGTTATCTTCCTGGGAGATTCTGTGTCCCTGTAGGGCTGGAACCATGTTATACACGCCTGTGTTTCCTGGAACTAGAGGAGTGCCTACATACTTAGTAACTGTTTGTTAAATAAACAAAGGAAAGAAGTGAATGGGTCAAAATGAATAAAAATCAGTAAAATACAGAATGTTTTTATTTTCTATAACCTTAGCACAGGTTGTTAAAATAGATCAGCTGTAGTTGCTTGATACAGTGTGAATGAGGGCCTATCATCCAAAAATAAACCTTGAAATATTTTATGGATAGCAAATAGTGTTTCCTTTTTCATGAAGATAGAAACTTTTTACATATAAAAGTATCTTATCCTGAAAATTACAACCTATTTCCTCTCCTTTCATGTCTTCTTTCTCTCTCTTCCAAAAACTAAACATTTATTATATGCCAGAAACTTCTCTAGGACATGGTGTTAAAGGGGTCATTGATGTTTTGTGTAGTTACCCAACTCTGTTGTGATGGTGCAAGTGAGATTTGGAAGTGTAAAGATGGGAACACTAAAAGATTTCTTTCCACATAGACTGCTGTGAAAAATAATTGGTCTCTGTTATTTCCAAACCTTATTCATTTGACTCATTTCTTGATTCACCGATTTATGTTCTTAAAGATTATATTAGCTCTTTTAGTTCTTCATAATTTACAAAAACATTTATTTGCACAGAAGGAATTATTTGCAATGCAATAAAAACCGAGTATTTAAAAATAATCGGATCCACCTATAAATTAAAGATTTAATTCATAAAACTCAAAACTGTAATCTATCAATCATCATCACCCCCAAATTAGAAACTGCTGTAAATGATCTTTGTGGTCTATTTTGTGCTAAATGCATGCAAATACTATGTTGTTGCCTTGAAGCCAATTTTGAATTTTATCACAGACTGAAAGACGTTTACATAAAGAAAAACAGCGCTGAGTGTTGTCCATTCATCACTCATAGCTGCTTTTATATATTGAAGTTTGCTCTATTTACATGCTTTTCGGCTTGAAATCTGTGATTAAATGCTACATTTTTCACACTAGCTAGCAGTGGTGAAAGTTATGGACCAGGGCCTAGTTCAGAACAATATTACTTTGAAAGAATAAACTCACTTCTTTAAAATGAGAGTTATAATATGCAAATAGTGATCTTAAAAACTTTTAAAAGATCCCTCATATAGAATTACTCTTCTAGATCTTACAGGAATCAAGAATATTTTTACATACTCATGCTTTCTCTGTTTGGAATTATGCATGATTTTTAATACTACTTGGACTCTATGTGAATGATCCTCGTGTGATTCTTGGAATATATCAAGGGCTCAGCATCTCCCCTCTTTCTTTGCCTGCCTGCTTTCCTTCCTACCTCTCTTCTTTCCTCTCTTTTTCCTCCCTCTACCCATCTCAACTACGACATGTAAATGAAGCCTTCTCTAATTATGCCGGTGAAAACTGAACACCGCTCCCTAACTGCCATCGGAAATGCCTAGACTCCTAGAATCAGGTTATGTTATGAAATTTATTTGGAGAAACCTTTTGGAGTTCTCTCATATATAATGTTCGCTTCCCTGGAAATAATGTAAATCTGCTGAGGGCAACGATCAACTCATCAGCAGATTTTACAATTTCAGACTAGCTACATTTTGAAATGGGCCTATAATATTGTACCTGTAACAGCCTCTAAAATTATTTTAATGCAAAAACAAAATATTTGTGTGATATAAATTGTTACAAGTTGGAATAAAACTCAAAGATACATAAAACATTTAATAGATGCATATTCATAAATCCCATTTTTTCATGAGGAAATTTTACAAAATAAAAATTACATACTGTATGTTTTTCCACCAACAATAGAGTGACTAAGGTTTGCCCATGGGTTTTACTTATATAACTCTAGCTAAATTAAGCCACTAGCAAATAATTCAATGAAATATTTAATGTTTATGGTTTATAAACACTTAAATTTAGTTTCCAATATGAATTGCCCTATTTGGAATTTTGCCAGAAACCTTCATTTAACGCTTACCTCTATGAATGTGCTGGCAATGGACAACCAACGTGAACAACTTTTCCTGTGAACAACAGTGGAAGCTGTCTAAATGATCCCCACAATTGTACAGGTAGCTCCAACAGTCCCCACGCTGCCAAATTGCCAGAGTGGTCTTTTAAAGTACACCAGATCCTATCACTGTGTTGCTCAAAACCTTCTAATTACTTACAGGGCTTCCTATGTCAAAGTTCACAAGGCTCTCCATTGTCAGGCTCGCTCATACCTCTCTGATTTCATGTCCCTTTATGCCCCTCCCTCAGGCCACTGCAGGCACACAGGCCTCCTTACTGTTCCTGAAATGCTTCCAACCTCTATATATACTCGAAGTCTCTGTTGCCTCAGACTCTTCTCACAAATATCCTATGCTAATTTGCTGCTGTGATTCAGATACCTTTGCAAATGTGAGCTTGTTAGAGAAGCTCTCCTGGCTTTCTGATCTAGAATGGCACCTCTCATCATCCTTTCTCTCCTTTGCCTCACTCTGATAGCTTGTATTATTTTTATATAATATTCTAATCTATTTCTTCATGTATTTATTGTCTGTCCATTCTCCCTAGAATATGTTTCATAAGGGCAAGAGTTTGTCCGTCCATTGCAATAACTGCAAGGTCTAGAACTGTGCCTACCCCATAGTTGAAACTATATATATGTAAATTCTTGTGTTGTAGGTCTATAGGCCTATTATAAAAATAAAGATATAAATTATTATATATAAAGCATATATTATATTAGCTAAACCACTCCTTTTCATAAGCTTTAATATGAAGGAATATTTTTTTTTCACTAAATATAAGCTCTTTGAAGGAAGTGATTGGTTATGTCTACTTAATTTTAGTGTTTCCTGAAATACAAGTATATGTCTGATGTGTTTTATTAAAATATAATTATTGATTGAATGTTGAAAGAACGTTATTTTTGTGATTGATATTTATAATGTAGTCACGAATATTGTGAATCTTCTAACCATTTTTAACCAATGTTGAGTTTATTTAGCTAGGCATATTTTGATATGTACTATATTGTTCATAAGCACAGAGAATGATTTAAAGATCATACACTATGATAAATTTCAGTCTCTGAAAAATATGAATTCTGGTATAATTTTTGAAATTTTTGCTAAATATAAAAATTACATATTTTCTTATCTAGATTTCTAATTTGATAAAAATATGAGTGCTGATGTATAAATAATAATCGTTTCCCTATTTATCCATCAGCCAAAAACAGCATTTGCTTTGTTTCAACCACATGCTCTTTTCTGTTTGCCCTGTAACAATCTTGTTTTGTTCGTTCATTGGTGATGGCAGAGAGCTATGAGGGTTGGAATTCCAGAGCCACGTCAGCATTAACTTTATACCCATGACCAATGTCAATTCTGAATTCTATCTAATAGAAATATCACATGATCTCATGTTAATCTACTCTGTGTACTAGTTATGACTAGCACTAATGAACAAGGTTTGATTGGAAACTCCGGTAGATTACTATCATCCTATAGAATTTACTTTTGTAAGAAATCATCGTGCAGATTTATCCCACCCTCCTAAATCAGGCTGCTGGGGATCAACAATATTTGGAAAGTCTTCATATACTCTGTAATTAAAGAAATCCTTGACTCATGGTGCCAGAAATGTAAGTGGGCTCAACCATGGTCATACTGGTAAATACTAGTTCTCTAGATAATTTTATTTATTTAAACACTTAACATTGTGTTAATTTTTAAAAAATAGTTAGTGTGTATACATAATTAAAAACTTTAAAACAATTTATTATAAACCACATTTAAAAGTTAAAATGTACTACTCTCTTGAAGAGAATAAACAAATTAATACATGATTTTAAAGTCACATTTAAAATAAAAAGTTGATATAAATATTTTTATTGTGCAGATGTTGTACTATAACAAGAAAAATTTCATAGACTATCACTTTTTGTCTGTTACAATACCAAAGAAATTAAATGTTGAATTATAAAATAAAATTCTTAATGCATGTTGCATAAACCTTGAAGGATGGTAATTAACCATGATGCGTGACTAAGGCACACATCTGTCCACATGATTTATGACAAAATATAATCAGAGAATAAGCTCTCCATTTTTTAAAGAACTATAGTTCTTATAAGAAAGGATCATATTTAGCATGGAAGCATGGAAATATTTTTCATTTATACTATTTCTACAGACTTTCTTCTACATTTTCCCCTCAAATTTATTCTTTACTCATTGCATGTTGCAAGTACTCCTTCTGAACTTCCACTCAGGAAATGACATGATTTCTTCTCATCAAAGAAATGTTTTCTTTTTAAGAAGCAAATAGTACTTATGTTCTGTTTTAGCTGAAGGTGGTCTGTCTGTCATACTTGGCATGCTTGATTATGTAGTGATTAATGCCATAAGAACCTGTAGATTAAGAATCGTGCTAAAAATGAATCTTAGCAAACTTTAACAACCATAGCACAGTGAATTGCATCTTTGAAAGAAGGACTCAGGCTCTCTTGAGGACTGTTGCTTTGATTCATATAAATATTACAGTACAGAGAAAATGCACAATTAGTTTAATGACTATCTATTGGTAACTACTCTTCACAGATCATTAAAAAAAGGAGTCTTAGGCTTGTTGTTAATGCTTGTTAAGCATTTATTATGCATCTAATTACATTCAGTTTTTGAAGACATTCATTTAAAGATTTATTTAGTATTTATCACAATGTGACAAGGAGTCAGTCACTTTCCAGATTAAGAAACAGGCTAGAGTCGTGGTCATTTGTTAAAACTCGCCCAGTGAATGAAATTCTAGAGTCAAGTTTGTAATCTAGGCAGCCCTGTTCCTGACTGCGGTGCCTGAGTGTTGGGAATGGAGCCCCTCTTCTGAAATGAAATCTCCTTCAGGAAACCTGAAGTTTAAATGGGACTGATGTCATTTCCCATTGATAGAAAAACCCTCAAAGACTCGTATCTTCTAAAAGATCAATACGTTTTCTTTAAATATAATTAAAATATAAATGATGATGGTGAGATATAACAGTATGTTTATTGAAGGTTCATTTTTGACAGGCATTTGTTTTACAAGTATTAATTCATTTATTGTCGCAACACTAGGGGGCAATTAGTATTGCTGTACACTTTTTACAAATGATAAAACAAAGGTCACATAACTAGTTAGTTACAGAGCAATGGTTTGAACCCAGGCATCTAATTCCGGGTTATGTGTCTTAAAAGTTACTGTCTTATCATTATTGTTCAATTGTACTGTAGAGAAAGATGGTACTTTACTTTGGCTTGGAGCACTTTTACAAAGTAGTATCCAGATTTTTTTAATTATCAAATTTTAATTGTAGTAATAATAATCCTTTTGTTTCAAAAATTATGTAAATGTAGCAGGAAAAATATGCAATAAAGAGCACTTTTTTAATTAAAAAAGATTTATTGTGTTAAATGTGTGATCATGTGGTTAGAATAATATAAAAATAAAGAATATGAGATGAGATTAGAATTATCAGTTAGAATCAGCCTTAAAAACTACGTGTTTGCCACAGACTACCACTTGGTTTTATGTGGGTAATTGATTTAATTTAGAAAATGCAATTACAATCACAATTATTAGTATAAAAAATAACCTAATTCCTAAAGTCTAGAATGCAAAATAAAATTCAGCTAAATACATATTTAACTAATATGAGGTAATTCACAAGTATTAAGCACACCTGTGGTACAACTTCATATGTCTTATCATTTAATCTTCATAGTAATCTTGAATGGCAATCATAATCATACTCATCTTGCAGAAGGAAAAATAAAGGTACAGGCAGATTGAATAAACTGCACTAGGGAACACAGCAAATAAATTAGAGAAGTCTGTCTTAGTTAAAGTTTCCTATTTTCTTACTATATCACAACACTTCATTCTGCGTAACACTTACAGTTAAATAATTATGCATACTTTGTATTTTTACTCTGAAGTATAATTGCCATGTGCTCAGGTCTTCATGTATAAAAGTGACTGGGTGACAAACAGAAGAGGTAAATGCCATTGAAAGAAAAGTTTTAGCTACAGTTTCCCTAGTACTAGAAGTGTGGTGCTCTACACAGGGCCACAGGGAGAACACCACGTTTTGGTCAGGTGGAAGAAACAGGAGTGAAGGAAGATCCTTAGGACAGAGCTTTTAATGGAGTTTCAACAGCTCAAAAATGTAGGGCAGGGTAAGCAGTCTAGGACATGCTAGTTTGACTAATTCTGGCCGGCTTTGGGCTAGAGAAATAGTCTCCAGTTTTCTGGTATCTGGGTGTGGGTTCATTTAGAGCAGAGGCAATGCTAGCTTAATGTGTGAGAAATAAATAATAAAGTAGATGAGACTAAGGCCTTGGTTCTGCAGTTCTGCCCATAATGTGTTCCAGGCAAGCTGTCTACCACCCCCTGGAATTAGTTAGCCCAGGAGGGTCAGTCTCTCCCTGAGCTGTACGGCCCCCAAGAGATGTCAAACACTGTAAGATATAGACATTTAGAAATACATAATTAATATAATAACTCCCATATACAAAAATCATAACTGCTACTTTTACAGTATGTAATAGTTTTCCCTTTTTAAGAAGAAAATGACTCAATAAAGATTCCTAGACTTTTTTTTGCAAATGGAACCATGTATCCCTCTTACCTTTTATAAATAATTCCATATATCTAAGTACATGCATTTAATAATGCAAGTACCTGATACCAGGAACATGAAACTTGTAATTTTGCGAACAATAAGAAACAACTTTGATTTGCCTGAGTCTTAAGAATTCTGCTTGGGAGGAATTTCTGCTAAAACTTAGCAGCATTTTAGTGTACTGAAATAAGCATATAATTTATATTATATACAGACCGAATAAGAGGAAAATCTTTACATAGCGGACAGAAACAATATATCATACTACTCAGAGACAGCAAATTATTTTCTTATGGGGACAATAGGATTTAAATGTATATCTCTAAGTTCTGTTGGGACTACAAGTATAACACCCATTACCAAGTGGCCTTGATATGTGATCAAGTCATCAGTGATTCATAAGCATGATAACAGCACAGGTGCAACAAACAAGAAAGAAGGGAGGTGGGATGATGAACCAGGGCGTCAGAGAAGTAGTCCGGCCGAAGTCCTTGCTGCTGACTTAGCTCTTGGTGTGGGTTCCCCTACCATGGAGCTTCAGTCCCGTCATGTCCTTGGAGGTCTGGTGAAGTCGATGAACTTCTTCTTAGAATGATGTTTTTAAATGCAGAAAATAAAGTAGAGTTGACCTTTGGTCAACACAGGTTCACATTCTGTGGGTTCACTTACATGTGAATTTTTTCAATAAATACTGTAAACATATTTTCTCTTTTTAATGGTATTTTAATAGCACTTTCTTTTCTCTAGATTACTTCACTGTAAGAGGACAGTACTTACACATACAACATATAGGTTAATTTACTGTTTATGTTATCTGTAGGGCTTCTGGTCAACAGTAGACTCTTAGTAGTTACATTTTGGGAGAATCAATGGATATAACAGATTTCTGACTTCATAGGGCTGGTGCTTATAACTCCCAGGTTGTTCAAGCATTACAAGGAAATCAATTATAGTAAAAATAAAGTACTAAGATATTGAAAAGAATGTATTTATGACTTAGTAATATATGCCCTTGTTAATTAAATAAAAGGATCTAGTGGAAAATCTAATAATAGCACGATTTGAAAGTCATTATGAGTATAAATGTCACTAAGATTTCTGAAAGCACTATAATGTGATATCAAAATCATTTATTGCTTTCGGTGATACAGTCACAGTTATGCTAATACCACTGTGGTGTATTTCCTAACTTTATTAATGAAGGAAATGTTAAATTCTAGTTAAAAGCTATTAAAATATATATATTTTTTCAATCCAAGTTCATTGATTACCTAAATTTTATACCAGAGTCTCTGTGTTCTGTGAACACCTGGTTAAGATGCTTTGGGATTTGGAGGAGTCTCTTTGATTACGTCAGTGGAGTACGTCTTTGACACCATCTTCTTCCTTTTTGTTTCCACTCCCATCCCGCCTTCCCCTTCCCTTTGGCAACCACCAGCTTGTTCTGTATATCTGTGAATCTGTTTCTGTTTAATTTTGTTTATTCATTTATTTTTTTCAGTTCCGCATATAAGCAAGACATACAGTCTTTCTGACTAATTTCACTTAGCATAATACCCTTTATGTCCATCCATGTTGTTTCAAATTGTAAGATCTCATTATTTTTTATGGCTGAATAATATTCCATTGTCTTTTCATGCTGCCCTAGTGCAGCAGCTCATTGTTCCCTCTTTACTTACTTCAGAAACAACAATTAGATCTGCGTTTTGGTTTGGTTTTTTTTCCCTCAAAAATTACTAAGTTCTTTGCCAGGGCCTAACATCATAATCTGAGCACTCTATCTGCACTATCAGCTTCCCTTCTCCCATGAAATATTGATGTTGGTCAAAATATTGATGTTAGAAAGACCACAGAGTCTAAGGACTGAATCATTGCATTCAGATCAAATAATCTTCTAATATCAGTCTGTCATCTATTATCCAGTTTATCGAGTTTCTTTACTTCAGTTTTCTTACCTATGAAGTGAATTAAAAGCTCACTTAACTGTGTAATCAGAATTGCAGTAGCTAATTGATGTAAAGTGCTATGAACAGATTTTGATTTATAATAAATGCCCAGTAACAGTAGCTACTGTTATATTGACCTCTAGGATTTGGTGATTAATGTGATAAATTACTAAACTAATCAGCATCTATGTGGTAGATAAGGAGACTTGAAATCTGGGTTAAGGTTTAATTCAGCCTTATTTATTTATAATGTCTGGTGAGTGCGTATCATTTGTAATAATCGTTTGCATAAATATATTTAAGAAATACACTTCTAAGATCATACGTAAATATATCTTGTTGATTTCTAGATGGTTAGATTTCAAACAAATTGGTGTTATTGATATCTGCATCTGGTAGTATTATATTTTATCACACAATTCATATATAAGAATGATAAAGGTAATTATATGAAAAATGGTATTGAGCAAAGCAGTGGTACATGGAAGTCATTTTATGCCAACCGATCCATTTGTTCTATTTTGCCTATCTTATTGAATATAAAAAGAACTTATTTATGAAACAAATGATAAAGACAGAGCTTTTAATAATTTTCTTATTTAGACTATGTTTCAAAATTGTGATAACAAATCATTTTTATTAACAATTAGTTGGTCATTATCAATTTGGTATTAATATTTAATTGCTAAAGAAAATATAGGACTAAATATGAAAAATCCATATTTCTACTTTTTAAATGCTACCAGTGTTTACAAGCATAGCAATTTCTTAGTAAATGCCTAAGAATTAGCGATCCCTTATTTATTTTAACAGGTGAAGAAAGGGAGGCTCACATATGACCTAAAACCCCTTTGATAAACAATTGCTTTGCTTAATTCTCATTCATGCCTTATTTCTTTTACTGTATAAAGTGTAGCAAATATTGCTAGATAATTGATTTTTAAGAAACAAGTTATCTCTTAAAATGATATTTATTTCAAAGCTAATTTAGAAACTAAGCACTTTGCATACCATTTTGCAGTTTCAGGATTTCCTGAAGCAGTTACATTTTTGTGCAGCTTGTCTTAAGACATGCTGTCCACCGGAGAACACTTATTTCAGTTAAATAATTTATTGGCAGCTCAGCGACCATAAAAACTGATGAAATATGTTGAGACAAGGAGTAGTCAAGTTTAGTGAATGTGAATGTACTGCAAATTTTAGAATAGGAAGAGCATATGCCAAAAGCAATGAAGAATAATAGCTATCAAATAATGAGATTATATTTATTTCTAACATTTTTAAGTTGAAAAAATTGTGATATTTAGGTAAAGACCAATTTTGTTAAAATATAAGTGAAAACTAAAAGAATAAAACTATGCTCTGGCAAAGCACTATGTAAAACCAAAAAAAAAAAAAAATAGATTAGTTTATTACCTTTAACACCTAGATAGGATGAGGGGTAAAAATAAATGAACTGGGATGGAGTCTGCTGTCGCTGAATACATAATATCATGGAAAGTCATTATATAGCTCATATTTAACTTACATACACAGCACACTTATCTCTAGAAAATCAAAGTCAAACTGAGGAAATTAAATGAAAAGAAGTAAAAACGCATTCTTAGATTTACTGTTTTAACTATCATCATCAGTGACCCAGTTTCGTTTTGTGTTTTTCCATGGAAAGGAATCTATACATTCCTTCCACTTGATTTGTATAAAAGTCCCTCAAGGCTACATCTGACTAATGCTTCTTTGGGACCAACGTAACCTGAGGGATGGAAAGAGTTTTGGGCGTCCAAGAGCTGAAGCTCACATTACTATGGAGAAATGTCCTATTAGAATGATGGGTACTGGCTAATAGCAGAACTTCCCAATGTGTGGAAAACAATTGCTGGTATTATGAGGTTTGAGCTAGGCATACCAGTGTATTTGGAGCCTGCTACTTGTGAAAGCTTCACCTTTTCCATTTTTAGAAAATGTGAGGCAGCAAAAAGGTTTTTGACAAACTGCAGATCCTGCAGAGTTTAATCAACTCGATCGTGGGCTTCCCACCACCTCTTCTGATCTCTTACTTTATTTGAACACTAGCAGTTTCAGAATTTTTTTCCTGCTACTGGATTTTAATTTTAAAACAAAGTAAAAGAACATGATGCTGGAAGATTAAAAATCTGCTTAAAAAAAAAAAAAAAATCAGCCGCGAGCAATAGGAAAGAAGACTCACAGGAGCTCCAAAATGGTAACTCATTCTCTTTCTGCATGTCTTTCAATATTTGCAAGTATACTCTTGATACATAGACTTAGAACACCTCTTTTATCTTGGCTGATGTGATACTGTAGCAATGGACTCTGTACGATGCAAAACCAAGGAAGGTTTTTGTGTGGTAGTAATTTAGTGGATCTTTAGCTTATGTACCAGCATTCTCTATGTTGTGAAATAAGTCTTTTTCTTAAAGATTTAAAATTATTATATTTGACCATATTAACTGATTTACTTCCAAATACTTCTTCATATTAGTGCTTACTTTGGTTTTGATTTGGTTGCAGTTACACTGAAAATTAAGAAAGGTACATAAAACTTAAGGCAGTGGTCTTTCTAATTTGAACAATTTAATCTATTAATTTCTTTCAAATAAAATTTTGACATTATCAGTGTTGTCCTATTTTTGTGTTATTGTTTCAATTAAAGATAAAATGTGAGAAAAACTTAGATCACCCAGGATTGCTACATAATTGTTTAAGAATGAGAAAAATTACAAGATTGTTTTTAAGAAAGACAATATAATGTCTCCTTATTTGTTTCTAGCCTATGATTTTGTGACTTAATCATAGCTGGCATTTTAAACACAGTTCAAAAATGTATCTATTATTAGTGTGCCAATCATCCAAGGAGAAGAGGAAATGTGTAGACATTGCTATCTCGGGGTCTTTCCTCCATGGACCTGTGTCCCAGCTGTGGTGTCATTAATAAAAGTGAGGTCTTCAAAATTTAAAAGTGTCTGCAGTATAACTCACATCTTCTCCAGCCTAATAATCAACATTTACACATTTTACCTTTGTGGCGAGCTGAAAAATTTACCCGTCACCTTTATCTAACTTTAATTTTCAACTTGATGTAATGCTTTAGAGTCTTTTTCTGTATGGTTGGTAAGGTTGACTTAACTATTTGGAAATGATTTAATTTTTTGTCACTGTAATACATTATTTCTAAACACCAAATCCTATACAATTAGCATAGACTCCATTATGCTGAGGTAATTAATGGTCCTACAATGAGATAAAGATTTCTTAAAAATATCGCTCACATTGTATGTATCCTGTGTGATGGTTTCAGTTCTACTCCATTATTTTGCACGCAGACTTAAGAATTAAGTTGAATCCCCCTAAAAAGGGGAGTGATTGGCAGAATCACACTGTGGACCCTATAATTTCTGCTCAGAAATAGCCATGTCTCTTCCACTCACATTTTATTTGCCAAAGCAAGTTATATGGCGAAGCTAGAAGTCAAAAGAGTGTGAGGTATAATCTTCCTGATAAGGAGGGATATGATAGAGAGGGGATATAAATATTTTGACAATAATGCAGCCATACACATTTGTCTTAGAAGAGACAAAGCTGGAATGTGCACAGAATTTAAAGTTGTGCACAGAGCTGCTGCTTATTGACTATACTACATATCAGTTTTTAAATATGTTCTTTAAAGATTTTATGTATTTATTTTTAGACAGAGGGGGAGGGGGAGAGAAAGAGTGAGAGAAACATTAATGTGTGGTTTCTCTCACATGCCCCCTACTGGGGACCTGGGCTGCAACCCAGACATGTGCCCTGATGGGGATTTGAACCAGTGATGTTTTGGTTCCCAGGCCGGCACTCAATCCACTGAGCTACACCAGCCAGGGCCAGTTTCTTAATATTGTAGAATAATCTTTTTTCTAATGCTGCTAGTAATGTTGATATTGCTTATAAATATTTGATCTGTTGATATCACTAAAATAAGCATAGCATAGATCTGATTTGGTAATATAATATTAGATAATCACAGGAAAAAAATAGAGTTTCTTGTAACACACAATGTACAAAGTACCTAAATGTACATCTTTAATTTTTATACCCCTAGCGTTTCCAAAGAATTACAACTTAAATGTGTAACAATCCGTGTCTTCATTAAATGTTACCTCCTTATCTAATTGCGAACCTAGATAGACTCACTGAGTACATTCAGAGTATACGTATAAAATGTGGTCTTAGGAACAAGGATCTGGTCTGGAAAGGCCTTGACAAACTCTGGGACACATGTCTTTTCACTCATAGTAAGCACACATCTGGAAAGAGCATACATTTCTAGACCTTTCTATCACCAATTCACTTAACAAACACTTTTACTTATTACTTTAAGTGTAAAACTAGATATGGTGCTATTTAACTTAAAAAGAAAGAAGAAAACCTGTTTGTTAACAGGTATTTTACATAATAAAATACATTGTTAAAATGTTTAAAACATAGTTATTCCCAAATAACTATGAATCAATATTCTTAATTTTTCAAATATGTTTTTTTTTTTTTAATTTTAGAGAGGGAGGGAGAGGGAAAGGGGAACACGGATATGAGAGATGAACATATATTGGTTGTCTCACATACGTACCCTGACCAGGATCGAACCTCTGACGTTTTCACATGCAGGACCTTGTGCCAGCTAACTGAGCCACACCAGCATGAATATTTTTGTTTCTACACAATTGCAAAATAAATAGCCTAAAGTGAAGTGACTTACAGACTGTAGCTTCAGACTCCTTATAGTTTCTACTTTGTTTTACTCTCAAGATCAGATTCTTTTGATTTGACTGGCAATAGAATTTCAGAAAAAATATTTAGTAAATGTATACCACTGCTGATAAATAATGTTTAATTAATAGTGCATGACTTAATTAGGGACAAGTGGTTAGTGTGGTCAAAGAGTTCTGATATATTATTCACATTGTTTCAAAGAGAAAAAAGAAATCTACATTGCAAATAACTTTAGATGTTACAAACATCAGGAGCTTCAAAAATATTTGTACTATTAATGTTTATAAATATGATTAAGAAAGAGTAGAAAGATTCAAAGCCTTCTAAGGAATAATAGCTATTCAGAATAATGGATCACATGTACTCAGAATAGGTAATCATATGTAATCTGGAAGAAATAAAGATTCCAGAAATTTTGTTAATGCTAAGCAATTGGATAATTTAAGTTCAGTTTATCTGATTAAAATGTAAAGTATGTACAACTCAGCTAAGGATTCTCCAAGGGGTTGTGTGTGTGCACACACACATCAGCACATGAGCTTATTTGTGTGTAAGCACACATGTGTGTATATGCATGTTTTTCATGTAATAGAATATATTTTATAAAATGCATGTGAATGTAAATGATGTGCGCATATTATGAGGTATACATGAATGAAAGTTTACAAGGTAGCATAATCAACCTATGAGAAAACTCCAGCTTTTAATCTGTATGCAATAGGTCTATAATAATTCATAGAATTTCTGTTTATTTTCAAGGGAGAAATTATTTCTAGTGTAATATAATTTTTTAAAGTTTAGGAATGATCTGCTACCATTGGGATAATTTTGTAACCTCATTAAAATATTAGCATAAATAACTTTTAATTTCAGGCCTCTACACTTAAGATTCTATTCTACACTTAAGATTACCAGTGACAATTTAGGATTTAGAAATTTTTAGTAAAATGATAGCTATCATGCAAATATTTGATCAAATTATGTGAATTTTCAGTCTGCAGAACCAATATACAACAAAATGATGTGGCCTGTTTTAGGTTTTATGAAGCACTAGGTGTCATTGCTTTGTTTTGGTGGCCTCACCTCATAGCATTTCAAATATATTAAATCTACCTTTGTCCCACATTAAGCACTTTTTTTGTTTTAAAATTGTGAAAGTATATAATAATTTGTCTTTTAATTTCACTATCATTTTCTGTGATATTTTTAATAATGTGTATTTGGGGATACTTGCAGAATAAGAGGGTTTTAACTATAAAACATTTATAATTTAATAATTAATAAGGTTGAAAGGTGAAATTTAACAGGCATTTACCTAAATATTTCTGAATTACTAATTTGCATTTTTTCAGAATTATGTATTTTGGGGGATTTGAATTATATATGTATTACTGGAACAATTTATTATAGTGCCTAATGATAAATCAGCCCCAGATGTATGTACTCTGAATCTTGATTATACTCTTTAATTCTCTGTCCATAGACTTGGAAACTTGAACACCATATAGCCTGATTTGTATTCTTACCTATATGCTTTCTCAGCATTTAATATATATAACCATCATTATATTCATCATGTTGTACTGAAATCATTAATTTAGTTGTCTGACTCTCTCAGTAAAAGAAAAAGAAAAGAATTCATTTACTCAAATATATATATATATATTCATTCATATAAATACATATATTTAAAATACATACTCATTATTTTATGTATTTAAATGCTACTCTCAGCCAGGCACTGTTCTATTCATTGGAGTTAAAATGGCAAATAAAAAGCAAGTCTCTGCTCTCTGGAGGTTATATTTGAGCTGCATGCCTGATTTAATTTTGCACCTGAAACATTACCTGATATATTATATATGTGTGTTAAATATTTTGAAATTAATTAATTAATAAATATGTAAATTTTTAATAAACAAAATATTTGAAGTTACTAAAATTTATACACTGTAGTAAAATTTAAATAATCAGACAGCACATATCTTCAAGTTATTTAAAATGCATCTTCTAATTTTAATCAAAATCACTTGAAATTCTGTATTATAAATTAAACCTCAGTTGAATGGCTTTAAATTTATTCATATCCATTTCTTAAGTTACCTCACCTTCCCATCCACTCATGAGAAACAGACAGAAGGAGAGATAGAGATGGAAGGAAGAAGACAGAGAGAGGGAAATAAATTCTAAATTTGCAATGAAGCTTTCTAGAAATATTAATGACAGTTTTAAGTCTTTCTAGTAAATGTACTGTTACTTTTAAAGAAAATGGCCATTGTAATTTTCAGTTCATCTAACTCCTAGCAAATCATTATTTAAGGAAAACAAGTACAACAGAGAGTAGAATGTTAAATTTGTTCTTAGTACATCCTCGTAGGAACTAGCAGACACCAAGATTTATCAAAGTCAAAACTCCTTTAGAGTTTCCCAAAGAACACCAGGATCAAAGAAAAGAAATAGATAAGATAAAGAATTACCATTTATTTTCAATAGGAGTTTTCCATTTAAGGTTCACTTGTTACTATCATTTTAGACCGTTAAAAGTATGCTGGTTAGGAATCATTATCTGACACTAATGGAACCTCATTTGACAGATTTTTGTTGTTGTTGAATAATTATAGGGTGTGAATTGAAAAAAAAAAAGAACTGTCAGGATCAGATATTTTGTATCAGCAGGTGACTACTTGGCTCAGATAATCTTCCTAAAGATAGGTGGAAAATCTCTCTTGTGCCAGAAGATTCTCAACGTTATCATTGAAGATGCATATTTTCATTTAAAAAAACTAAGTGTATTTTAATTATAGTTATAATTATTGAATTATACAACATTTCATGCGCTAAGTTTTTTTTATACCAACATGATGGTTCTATTGTGGTCTATGTAATGTAGAGATGAGAGAAGTTCTGAAACTTTTAATGTGTAAGTAAGCTCTTTTAATTATATCATCCATAGCTTTTTGTTGTTTGTTTTATATTTTACAATATTTTGATTTGACTAATGTACTGTTATTAACTAAGAAATTGTGTTCATGGCATAGATTTTACCAATATTTGTAGTGTATTGACAAAAAGATTGAACTTTTATATAGTTTCAGTTACATTATATTTTGTCTCCCCACCTCCCCCGTCACTCCTTTCTCACTCATTAGCACTGACCACATTGCTGCCCCTGGAACAAGCTATGCCTGATCTTGCCTCACAGACTTTGTATTTATTGCTCTTTGGGGCTTGAATCTTCTTTCTCAAGATATCCACATGGTTTCTTCCTTCAGACCTTGGGTAAAATGTCACCAACTTCGAGAGGACTTCCCTGACCATCCCAAGCCCATTATTACCCAGCCACCGTCTGCCCTCTTATTTCATAGCACTTACCATTGTTTGACCTTGTATTATGAATTTGTATATTATTTGGCTTATTGTTCACATAAAATTTGAGTGCCTTACAGCCAGGTACTTTAATTACTGTCACCACTGCTTAAAATAGTGCCTGGCACAGATTAAATTATAAATATTTACTGAATTAGTAATAAATATCTCTATTAGTAATAAACAGACCAGTTAAATTTCATAAAGCTTTGAACAAAATAATTAGAATATCCATAACATCAGGATAAGAGAAAATTCAAACATATAAAAAATGGAAGCCCTTATATTTGGCTCAAAACTTTTCTTTCTTTAGGCTTCCTGTAGTGGAAGTCAAGAAATCTAAATGCTGAAATATAGTGATGACCCTTTGAAGACTTTAGATCTACATATGCAGAAGATTCAGAAAAATGGTAAGATTGAGGCTACCATGAGCAGATTGGCTATGCACTGAGTATAAGATGACTCCTAGACTGGCCATAGGACGCCTTCTGTATACATCCAAAGGAAGTCCACACAGAGTGTACAGTCCTCATCTGCAGGCTACCACTGATGGAGGTCAAGGGGGAAAGCCCTGTGTTAACTTAAAGATGCCCATCAGATGTCAAGAATTAACACTTGCTTTGCTGGGTCAGAGAGCACTATATCAAGAGTCAAGTGGACATCTTAAATTCTGAAACACTCCTGACAAGACTTCACACCATTCCCTCTGGAAAAATTAGGATTGGACTCATCAAGCTCACTTCTTCATTTAATGTCAATGACCAAAAAGAACTCAGAACTTCCAAGTTTTTCTTGATTCTCATCTCTAAAGTTCATCCTCTAATCCTCTCTGTCTCCTGATACCCTTTCACCTGTTTTCTGGAACTCACCCGCAAAGCTCCATCTCCAAACACTTGATGTATTTTCCTCTTATCTGCCCTCTAAATAAAACCCAGTTTTTCTTTGTTGACTCTGCTTCTCATGCTAGCTTTCAAGAGATAGCCATTTCCATACCCCACCAACTTAAATGACTGAGATTGGAGGTGGGGTAATATTCCCTTTATTCCTCAATATCTTTTCCAAAGCAGTCTCCCTCCTTCCGACAATCTCCTTGCTGTAATCTCATGACATCTACCCACTATTCTTTATAGAAGTCTTTGACCAACCTCGGCCACTGCTCCTCTTCCATTAAGATACTAGTCTTAGCTCATTGTCACTCTCTCCAACACCATGCTCATCATATAATGTGGAAATTGCAATATCCCACATCGATGAGACCTCAAAAACACTAGTCTCTGAATTACTTGATTGCTCAAATCCAAAGATCTTGATTTCTACCTTATTACTGCTGTGAAATAATTTCACCACCTTGCAATGTATGCATTCAAGGAATATTTAACATGAAATTGCCATTTCAGTTTCAATATTTGCATATATTCCTAGAATAATAGATTATCTGTTTATTTACCTCTAATCTAGCATATATAAATTTTTTAATTATCTATAATCCTATTAATATGAAAGGATCCAATAAAACATATTACAAAAATGTGTATAATAGATTATATATTTATCAAAAAATACTGTGATATATATTAGTCTATATTTCTTAAAATGTACAGTAAAATAAGATTGGAAATAAATATAAAAAATACTCCTTTAGAATCTGTATTACTCTAGTTTTTATTGACTTAGAGAAAGTTCTTACTACTTAATAAGGTTAATGCTTAGCTCATGAATGTCCACTGAATACATTTTTGTTTTCACCAAATTATATTTTTCCCAAACAAGATATTATTTGGCCCAGATTTGAATTGTTCTTACTTTGTTTTCTAAATTGTTTTTATTATTTATTCAAATATGAAATAGTTTATGACTAATGTTACAAAGCATCTATAATGCTTTAGTAAAAATATTTAAAGCATGTTTTTAATTTTGTATTTGGGAAGGTTCAGTTATTTAAAATATTATTTATTTTCTATTACATGGTATATAATTTTTACAAAGGAAAAAAAGGTTTTGTCAAAGTGAAGTCTGGTGAAATGCTAGCAGCGCCATGAAATCACTGCTTAGCTGGGTTGTCAATGTGTACCTTTCCTCGTCAGCAGTGAACTATGTTAATGACATCATAGCATTGTGGACAATGCAACAGAGGGGATTAGTGTCTCAACTAATTCTCAAATAAATCAGTTATATGTTATTCTTTAGCAGAGTCAGAACCTAAATAATGAATTATTTCAAAATACCTTAAATCACATTGGTGATTACATATTTTAATTTGTTTGAAGGAGCAGGAGCGAAGTGTTTATCAAATTCGGCATCTGCCTCTCATAATACCTTATGCTTCCGGCACTATATTTTCTATGCAAGGTATTGACACTGTTTGAAGAAATTTAACTTAGTGATGCACCTATTAATTAATTGCTAATTGTTTGATTTACATTCAATTATAAGAAGGAACTTGTTTATTTTTATAGGATACTTGAAGTGCTCAGGTTACTTAGTTGGGCTGAACAAATGTATCTCAGAAATTAAGAATTTTTCCTGGAAGGAGGTAAGAGATTTAAAAATATGCACATTTTCATATTAATAAGTTTTGGTGGACATTTTGCTATGCTAGTACTTTTTTGGCATGTAATTAAGAGGACAAATTTTAAAAATTAAGGGCATTTTTTGTTTTTACTTATATAGACTTCTATTTTGTGGGGTGATTTGAAAAAGGGTAGGTCTCCAACACTGAAAAAACAGTTTGTAGAGAAGCCACATTACCACTTCACAATGTCAAGGTCTGGATTCTTACTATTTTTTTAAAAAGTCTTCACACTTAGTAATTAGACTGGTTTTGCCTTATTCCCCAGGAGCAGCAGAGCAGAGGTAGTTGCTGTGTGGTCAGATTGCCATCCAGAAAGACCATTTGGCTAGCTTGTCCCTTCTACATTTCCTGGAGCACATGTGGTTACTATCAACTAGAATCCACTCAAAGGCTTGAGTGCCACGCATGGAGGGAGGAGTTGGTTTTTAATATATTACGCTATCATAATTTTGACTTGAGATGTAAGACTGAAATATAACCCTGAAAGTAAAATGCAGTTAGGAAATCTAAATGCGTATGCATTATTTTTTTAGCCCTCTTTAACTACAATTGTTACACAAGATTCATTTCATTATAAGAAGTAGGAAGAAAATTTAGCAACATTAAACCTTCCATTCTACTGTTACACATGTAACTATATTACTATTAGGAAGAATTGCTGTTAGAAGGAAGGATCAAAGGAATTAAACATATACTTAAAGACCTAGGAGTAGTCTATGGGACTGATAAGAACAAAACAACTGAAATGTTTTTTTTTTTTCCTTTTATGGGTATTTGAGTGGAATAAGATATTTTATTAACTTTTAAATTTTTATTTCAATAAAACTAAAGAATTTCCAATTTTGTTAGTTCCTTTTGATTTAATTAGGTAATTATTCCTATTTAATGTGAGCAAATGCATTTTATCTATTTTTTCATATTTAGTATCAATAAAAATTGATTAATTTTGAAATTAAATAGAAAATAATTTTTAATGAAAATTATACCATAATTGTTATATGGAAGCATTATACATACAGAATATTTATTACATAAGGTGAAAATTCAGTGATTTGGGATGCACATTTGAAACTTAAAATTAATATTGAGTCAAAAAGGATTTTTAATTTTATAGGGGTATCTTACATCTTTAGTACTGATAGAGCAATAGAGACTTCAAAATATGACTTTTGTATTGCCAGTTCTCTAATACATACACATACATAATATATCACACATATAATACACATCAGATGTGTTCATTAAAGAGATAGATTAATTTTTTTAAGATTTTATTTATTTATTTTTAGAGAGAGGGGAAGGAAGGGAGACAGAGAGGGAGAGAAACAGCAATGTATGGTTGCTCCTCACATGGCTCTCACTGGGGACCTGGCCTGCAACCCAGGCATGTGCCCTGACTGGGAATCGAACCAGGACCCTTTGGTCCCAGCCCACGCTCAATTCACTGAGCTACACCAGCCAGGGTGAGATAAATTTTTTTACCCTCCATAATACTAATTTTCTGGATGCTATTTTCTTATTAAATCATTTTTCATTGTTATTCTATTACAATTGTCACAATTTTTACCCCTTTGCCCTCCTCCGCCCATCCCATTCCCCACTCCCATAGTCAATTCCCACACTGTTCTCCACGGCCATGGGTCCTTAGTACATGTTCTTTGTCTAGTCACTTCCCCCTCTTTCCACCATTATCCCCCTGCCCCTGTCCTCTGGTCACTTTCGGCTTGTTCCATGTTTCCATTCCTATGGTTCTATTTTGTTCACTAGATTATGTTATTACTTAGATTCCTGTTATAGGTGAGATCATATGGTATTTGTCTTTCATTGACCAGATTATTTCACTTAGCAAAGTATTTTCTAGTTCCTCCCATGGTGTTGAAAAGGATAGGAGTTCCTTCTTCTTTCCACTGTGTAGTATTCCATTGCATAAATGTACCACAGTTTTTTGATCCACTCATTTACTGATGGGCACTTGGGCTGTTCCAGCACTTGGCTATTATAAATAATACTGCTATAAACATTGAGGTGCATAGGTTCTTCTGAATTGGTGTTTCAGAATTCTTAGGGTATATTCCCAGCAGCAGAAATGCTGGGTCAAGAGGCAGTTCCATTTTTTGTTTTGTAAGGAAATTCCATACTGTTTCCCAAAGTGGCTGCACCAGTCTGCATACCCTCCAACAATGCACTATGGTTCCCTTTTCTCCACATCCTCACCGGCACTTGTTTTTGGTTGATTTATTAATGCATTAAGCACGGACCTGATTTTGCTGGGCTTTCCATTCAGGCGGTGGGCCTGCAACCACTCGACGGGTGTTGGGTTAGAGTATAAACAGGCGCACAATGAGGCAGCCAATGCAAAACTTCATTAAAATTACAACATTTATTTTTTAACCTTGATACTGCCAGTCCCATGCACCAATGTCGCCCAAATGAAAAGTTCACTGTCAGTCCCCAGGCACTGACACCACACTTAACCTATTAATGACAGCCATTCTGACAGGTGTGAGATGATATTTGATTGTGTTTTTAATTTGCATCTCTCTGATGGCTAGTGATGTTGAGCATCTTTTCATATGTCTCTGGGCCTTCTGTATATCCTCCTTGGAGAACTGCCTATACAGATCCTTTACCCATTTTTTAAATTGTATTGTTTATTTTCCTGGTATTGAGTCATATGAGTTCTTTATCTGTTTTGGAGATCACACCCTTGTCAGATATATCATTGGCAAATATATTCTCCCATACAGTCAGATCCCTTTTCATTTTGATGATGGTTTCTTTAACTGTGTAGAAGTTTCTAAGTTAGATGTAGTCACATTTGTTTATTTTTCCCTTCATTACCCTTGTCCTGGCAGATATGTCAGCAAAAATACTGCTGCACAGAGTATCTGAAAGTTTCCTACCTATGTTTTCCTATAGGACTTTTATAGTGTTACAACTTATATAATTTAAAAGATTTTATTTATTTATTTTTAGAGATAGGAAAAGGGAGGGAGAAAGTGTGAGAGAGAAACATCAATACATGGTTGCCTCTCATACACCCCCAACTGAGGACCCAGTCTGCAACCCAGGCATGTGCCCTGAATGGGAATAGAACAGATGACCCTTTGGTTCACAGGCCAGACCTCAATCCACTGAGTCACACCAGCCAGGGACAACTTATTTTTTAACTCTTATATCCATTTTGAGTTTATTCTGGTATATGGTATAAGTTGGTGGTCTAGTTTCATTTTTTTTGCATGTACCAGTCCAGCTCTCCCAACACCATTTGTTGAAGAGGCTGTCTTTACCCCATTTTACGCTCATGTCCCCTTTGTCACATATTAATTGACCAGAGACTTGGTTTTATTTCTGGGTTCTCTATTCTGTTCCATTGATCTTTGTGTCTGTTCTTATGCCAGTACCATACTATTTTGATTACAGTGGCCTTGTAGTACACTTTGATACCGGGTATTGTGATCCCTCCAACTTTGTTCTTCTTTCTCAATATTGCTGAAGCTATTCAGGATATTTTTTGGTTCCATATAAATTTTTTAAATATCTGTTCTACACCGGTGAAATATGCCATTAGCATTTTAATAGAAATTGAGTTGAAAAAGATCATACATCATGATCAAGAGGGCTTCATCCCAGGGATGCAATGATGGTACAATATTTGCAAATCAATAAACATAATACACCACATAAACAAAATGAATGACAAAAATCACATGATCATATCAATAGATACTGAAATTATTTGATAAAAATTCAGTACCCATTTATGATGAAAAAAAAGCTCAGCAAAGTGGGAATAGAGGAAGCATACATCAACATAATAAAAGTCATATATTAGAAAACTATAGCCAACATTATACTCAACAGGCAAAACTAAAAGCTTTCCCCTTAATATCAGGAGTAAAACAAAGGTGTCCACTTTCACCACTCTTATTCAACACAGTACTGGAAGGTCTAGCCACAGCAATCAGACAAGAAAAAGAAATAAAGAGCATCCAAATTGGAAAGGAGGAAGTAAAACTATCATTATTCACAGACAATATGGTAGTGTACATAGAAAACCCTATAGTCTCCACCAAAAACTACTCAACCTAATAAGTGAATTTGGCAAAATAGTAGGACACAAAGTCAATATTCAGAAATTGATGGTGTTTTGTACAGCATCAATGGAATGTCAGAAAGAAAAACTAGGAAAAAATCCCATTTACTATAGCAACAAGAAAAATAAAGAACCTAGGAACAAGGAGGTAAAGACCTGTACTTAGAAAACTATAGAACACAGAAGAAAGAAAATAAGAAAAATACAAATAAATGGAGGCATATACTGTGTTCATGGATTGGAAGAATTAACATCATTAAAATGTCCATAATATCTTGGATGTTATTTTTCATTAGTATATCATGCCACCAATACTAAAAATATGCTTTCTTTTTTTTAGCAAATAAGAACTTCCTGATTTTCCAATTACAATTGCCTCATAAGACATCAATAAAGGCAAGGGTCACCAAATAAATTTCCTAGGTACTAATTAAACATTGTTTAAAATTTATTAAAGCCAAAGTCATACATGGACTTATTTTTTAAAGGCATCACCATCATTGGCTTTTAATGTATACTTAAAGAACAAGATAGTTTTTCAAAATTAATTTAGATAAATTAATCAACAGTCCATTTGGATGAATCTTAAATTACTAAACACAATTAACAATGAACACATTGAAGAGAAATAGGGTAGTGAATCCTAGAAAACTAATAAATATTTATAAAAGTGAGAAAAGCAAATTTGACTAAAATCCATAAAATTTACTCCCACTATGGCATCCAATAAAACTATTTGCAGAATTTAACTTATGATTTAGGCTTTCAATGATAAAAATACAAACAAGGGTAGATAAATATCAGTTTGTTGAAAATGTGATCTGGGCACTTCAATTTAAGAGGCTAGAGACCTACCTGTTACTCACCAATGTTCATTTCAGTGACAGGTTATTTCACCCCTTAATTTGTCCTCCTTTTAAGCAAAAATAATCTGGTGGAGAATTATGGGCATATCAAATATATGATGACATATTTAATATAAATAAATATTTATATAGTTGACAAACAATATATTTTGCTTCCCCTGCTAATCTTATTTATTTGCTTATGGAATAGCAAAAACTGTGATGCATTATTTTCTGTACTGAATTAAAGAGTAGTTCTGCAATTATTGACTCTTCCCTAGATATGGTTCTACATATGTTTGATTGTAAACAGAGTCTAGATTAAATATATAACCAATACCATGTTAGAAAGATCATGATAAAGATATCAAGAGTTTATTTTTTTAAAAAGAAGGCGATTAAAGGAGGCCACAGTTAAGAAAAAGATGTACTGATTTTGGAAGAGAGGAAGGTGAGATAAAATTTCATGTTAATGAAAGAGAAAAATTGAAAATATGTGCATGAGAAAGAAGAGTAAAATACAAATCAGAATGCTAAGATCAAGAGTAGTACTATAATTTGTTATTCCATTTGAGGTTCATTCTTATATAAACATTGAATAACTTTGGTCTGTTTTATAGGGAAGTGGTTTCATATACTAGAATGATATTATACCCCTGACACGTATCTCTCTGGATTTTCAAGCTGAATCCCCATGTAAACTTGGGAAAGTTACTTTGCTTTATTTAACTTCATCATTTACACATTAGAATTAGTAATACCTCATTTATTTGCTCATAATTTTTACAAATTTTGAAATATTTTATTTTTTAAATTGAATTTTGAAATATAAATGTGTTTTCTTTTTTGAATAACTGTCAAACTGCTTTTTATTTATATCATTTTCAAAGTGTTGTGCTTTTTTTTTTACTTTTTAAGAAATTTGTAATGTTTATTGCGTTTTTCCCATTAGCATTTAACCCCCTTATGCCCCACTCCCCCACAGCAGTCACCACCCTGTTGTCCATGTCCATTAGTCGTTTTAAATTTTTCTACTTTTTTTATGGTTAAGTCCTTTTTTTTTTCTTTTATACATTGTAAGCTTTTAAGGTAAAGACATTTTTTCTTGTTTATGTCTTCCTCCACCTTCCAGTGTAAGGACAGACAATATTTATTAAATGAATGACTAAAAGAAAGAACAAGAGCCTTTTTATGTTGATTGCGATTTGAGTTAAAACAAAAACATTTAAATTTTTCTAAAAGATGTCAGTATTTAAGAGATAAATTTTTTCTTAAAAATAAAAATCTTTTTGATTCAATATGTTCCCTTATTAATTTAGATGTTACTCAATTTTGATTTTAAATAGGCTCTTTGAGCTTGTTGCCTATTAGTATTTTAATCTGCTCTGTAACCACTTCTAAGATTTTTTCAAGGAATTTGAATATCTTTTCCTTATCAGAGAATTTTCTAGATATTTTTTTAAGAAAGAGAGAAAGGTAGATATTTCAAGTGTGCCTAGAAAATCATTCTGGAACGGAGTTCACATTCAGCTTCAGTAACAAGAAACGTTGGTGACTTGAACCAGCAAGCTCTCACCTCATGGCCTTGGCTTAGATATTAGTGTCCACAGGGTCGGAAGGAATACTTGGGAGATGAGGCTTTGCTCCTGGAGAATATGCCTACCCTGCTCAGCACCCAGGGAGGGTGGGATCTGAATGGTGCCTGTAGGAGGGGGATATCATCTTCCTCCGAAAAACTTCATTGTTTGCGTGTTTGCACAGAGCCACCACAGATTCAGATTGAATTGTTTACTTATTTTTTCCCATTGGACTATGTGTCTATCTACCCTTTTGCCAGATCACATGGTTTTGATTTGTTTTTGTAGCTACACTAAGTCTTGAAATCAAATAGTATAAGACTACCAACTCAGTTGTGTTTTTTTATATTTTATTGATTATGGTATTATAATTGTCCTGGTTTTCCCCTCTTTGCCTCCCTCCACCCAGCATTCCCCAATCCCTCAGGCAATCCCCACACCATTGTCCATGTCCATGTGTCATGCCTATAAGTTCTCTGGCTCCTCCATTTCCCATACTGTACTTTATATCCCCATGGCTATCCTGTGACTACCAAAACTCTTCTAGTGTTTTCTTGTCTGGGAAGCTCATTATCTGCCCTCCGACTCTAAATGATAGCTTTGCTGGGTAGAACAATCTCGGCTGTAGCTCCCTGCTTTTCATGACTTTGAATATTTCTTGCCAATCCATTCTAGCCTGCAAAGTTTCTTTTGAGAAATTAGCTGGCAGTTTTATGGGAACTCCTCTGTAGGTAACTAACTTTTTTTCTTTTATTGCTTTTAAGATTCTTTCTTTATTTTTAATGTTTAGAATTTTCATTATCGTGTGTCTTGGTGGTCCTCCTTGTACCCATCTTCTTTGGAGCTCTCTGTGCTTCCTGGACTTGCATGTCTATTTCCTTCACCAAATTAGAGAAGTTTTCTTTCATTATTGTTTCACATAGATTCTCAACTTTTTGCCCTTTCTCTTCTCCTTCTGGCACCCCTACGATGAGAATGTTGGACCTCTTGAAGTTGTCCCAGAGGCTGCTTATACTTATGCTTGGGTTTTTGTCTTTTTTTTTGTTTGGTTTTTTTTTGCATTCTTTTTTCTTATTGTCCTGTTATTTATTTATTTTTAGAGAGAGGAGAAAGGAGGGAGAAAGAGAGGGAGAGAAACAGCAATGTATGGTTGCCTCTCACATGGCCCTCACTGGGGACATGGCCCACAACCCAGGCATGTGCCCTGACCGGGAATCGAACCGGGACCGTCTGATTCCCAGCCCGCATTCAATCCACTGAGCTACACCAGCCAGGGCTGTTTTTTTTTTTTTTTTTTTTTTTTTTTCCTTCCTTATTTTCTAAATCATTGCTTTGATTCTTAGCTTCATCCACTCTCCTTTTGTTTCCCTGTAAATTGTTCTTTATTTCCATTAGTGTATCTGTTGTTTCTGACTGGGTCTTTTTTATGCTGCTGAGGTCCTCACTAAGTTCCTGAAGCAACATTGTAACCAGTGTTTTGAACTCTGCATTTGATAGGTTTCTCATCTCTGCTTCATTTAGTTCTTTTTCTGGAGTTTTGGTCTATTCTTTCATTTGGGCCGTGTTTCTTTGTCTCCTTGTTTTGGCAGCATCCTTGTGCTTGTTTATATATTAGCAGAGCTGCTATGACTCTAGAGTAGCATGAGTAGTATGGCCTAATGTAGTAGGTGTCCTGTAGGGTCCAGTGGCACAGCCTCCCTTATCACCAAGCTGCATACTCAAGGTACGCCCTACACGTGGGCTGAGTACACCCTGATTTTGTAGTTGAGCCTTTGTGGCTGTTGGCAGATCAAAAGGAGAGATTTACCCAGGCCAGTCAACTTCAAGGATTGGCTGTTACCTCTTATCACCAACCCTCTCCCCCAACCCTCTGTTGAAGATTAGCTGTGCAGAGGCAGGGTGATGGTGCTCTGATGTACTCTGTAGATATCCACTGGGTGTGCTGGCCCTGGGTTTTCCCAGGTGGTGCAGGCCAAGATCAGCCCCCAGCTGTAAGTTGCCTGAGCTATAATGCAATCTGAGATGGCTGCTACTTGTGCTTAGAGATTTCCTGGTGAAACCAAGTTATGAATCTAGGCTGGCTGCTGCTAGTGCCAGGTCTGGGGCTCATTGAGGCCATCTGTTGCTTGTTTGATAGATTTAGGATGTTTTGCAGCAGGAGCCAAGACCAGCCATTCATATGGAAAAGCAGCTTGGGTGGGCCCATACATTGGGTGGCGCAGAGTCTCTGGGGATCTCCAAGGCAGGTCAAACAGCATAAGCCAGGATGATGGAGTCTCAGATATGGCACCAGATTGCTGGCTCTGTGACTCTGTGAGGAGAGGGTTTAGAAAAGGGGCGATGGCCTCTGCTCACCTTAATGCCAGAAACTTCAGTGCCTCCCTGTAAACTGCTGGTGCCTTTCAAGCTGCTACCCCAGTGCTGGAGCTCAGAGGGAGTGTATTTGAGTAGGTAAGTCTGTGTGTGGGTACTCTAAGAGGAGCTGCTTGGGGTCCTAGATTGAGTTTCCAATGACTCAATCCCCACTGGTTTTTGCAAATAGAAGTTGTGAGGACTTATCTTCCTGGAACTGGCACCCTGGGTTGGGGGACCTGGTATGTAGCTGGGACTCCACTCCCAAGATACCCCTTCCAAATTTTTATCTACCACACATGGTAAGGGACCAGGACTTTCCACATCTGTGCTTCTCCTACCAGTCTCAGTGGATGTGGTTTCTTTAATTCCGTAGCTGTCAGGCTTTAATTCAACTCAATTTCTGATAGTTCTGAGTGATGGTTGTTCTCTATTTTAGTTGTAATTTTGATGTGGTTGTACGAGGAGGTGGGCCATGTCTGCCTACACTAGCATCTTGACCAGAAGTCAGCTGTGTTTTAAAATTTCTCTGGTACTTCCAGGTTGTTTGCTTTCCCTTATAAATCCTCCCCATAACCAACACCCACCTCACAAAAAAGCCTTATGAGATTCGGATTGAGACTCGTTGAATCTATAGATCTATTTATGTTTCTCTAGACATCTTATTGTTGGTTTTTATTTTAAATTCCTTGTGGTCAGAGAATGTACTTGGTTAGCTATCATTTAAACTCTACTGAGGGTTATTTGTAGGCTGGACATAGGTGCTGTATAGTGTTCTTTAGATCCACTCTGCGTTTATTGATTTATTTTTGTCTTGTTGTCTTACTAAATCCCTTATTATAATTGTGAAATTTTAGTTTTCTATTTTAATTCTGTACAATAAATTATGACTTCTTTATACTGGTGGTTATTTGATAATTTCATACACATTTATGCTTAGTATGTCTTCATGCTGAATTGACCCTTCTATGTAGTGTTTCTGTTTTATCTTTAGTAATGCTTGTGCTTTGATGTCTATTTTAGCTGACATTACAACCATCTTATGGTTAATATTTGCATCTATTGATTTTTCAAGTCATCTGTTTTATACTGAAGTTGAGCATTTAATACATTACAATCTCAGTTCCTTTGTAACTTGTATCCCTCCCAATAAGGAAATAAAAGCTTTTAGAATCTTATTTTATTCTTGACATTTTAAAATTTAGTAATGTTAAAGCCTTTTAGGATGTTTTATTTTGTTATCATTGCATTAAGTGCTAAACAGCCCTTTAAATCTGAAGATAAATGCCCTTCACTTAAAGGAAATTTTCTTGATAGATATATAGGTATAGATAAATATAGGTGAAGATATATTGAAATATATAGGTGGAGATACACATGAAATATACATAAAGATACAGATAGAGAGATATGTAAAATATATAAAAGAAGTATATACAAATTTCTTCCCTGTGTTTTTTTCCTTCCCTTTCCTTGGGTCCCAAAAATATGATATCTGACTACTTTACTTGATCCATTATTTATTTATTTATTTTTACTTTTATTCTTCTATTTCATGTTCTTACTGATTTTACTTTGTGGCAATTTTTCTTTTCTTTGTATTCTAACCCTTCTATTAAATTCCTTATTTCAATTATCCAATTTTGAATTACTAACAGCACTTTCTAGCTCTCTGTTTCTCTTTCTTACAGTCTTACTTGTTTGTTTGTTTGTTTTTAATAGATTAAAAATCTTTTCTTATTTCTAGGGATTATTCACTACAGTTTTCACATTTTTTTCATGTCTTTCATTATTTTTGTTTTCTCCAGGTTCTTTTAGTTGGTGATTTGGGGTTTTTTGTTTCTCATTAAAGTGATCAGTTTTCCTTACAAGTCATGTAATTCTGGACTGAAAATTGATATTTACAAGTGAGATATCAAACCACATTTGGAAGCCCTGTGTGACTAGGATTTGAGTGGTAGAGCTTAGAGGATATTTTGTGAATCATTAGACTGCAATTTATGTTTGCCAGTAAGAAAATCAGTCTTTTCACAATGGACCACCAAGTGATGATATGTGGGGTACTTTCTTCAGTGCCGTTTAGTATCTCCATAGTTGGAAGAGGGAAAATGCCAACTGATTGCTGATATTTTGGGAATAAGAGGGTAGAAATGTTGGCCTCCCAATCTTTTCTTTAAAGGCATGACATCTAGAATTGATTGTCTCCTTAGGGTGATTGGGTTTGCTCATCCTGAGAGGTCCTCTAACCCTTTTTTGCAATACAAATAAGTTTATATAAATTTGTCGACTTCAAAATTCCTTGAAATCTTACATTGTGGTAACAACTTTATCATCGTCTTGGTCCTAGCGGATGACTACATTTCTGTTTGTTCATTCGTTTGTTTCAGTTCTCTTATTAAATCTTCAATGGGATTAAGGGAGGGAGAAGATAAATTTGTATGTATAATCTTTAATAGGTTTATTTAACTTAACTATTATTTTGGATGATGGTGATATGTTTCCAACATTCAGAGGAAAAAAAATCCTGAGTTTTTCATAAGCAAGTGTCTAGACCTAATGGTTAATCACTCTTCCCTCCCCTATGGCCATATTTTAAGAATCACTTTATAACCTATTGTCACCTTTGCCTCAGGAAGAGAGGAAAACTCACATCTGTTCATTCCAATTCATGCTGAGGAGTTTTAGAAAGAGGTTTGGTGAGGAGGGATTATTGGCTAAAATGATGCTTTGAAATAATCTATAGATTTTATTACTCATGTTATTTCTGTTCTCCTATTACCATAGGCAATTGACTATAGTTTAAGTGGAGGTATAGACTGAAATACAGTTGCAGCTCATCTGGGTTTCATCAAAACTGTATCCCTTTTTGGCCACAATGGACTTTGAAACAACTTATGTCTGGAAGTGCTACAAATAGTCATTAAGAATTTGCCTGAGGTCTGAGACAGTTGCTATGGAAACTGTCTCACTCAACTCTGTTTTAGTGGAAACTTAACTAACAACAGTTATCCAGAACTGAAAATAACAATAGGTGAAGAAATAAGCATAAAGAAGCAGGGTATTAACAATAGTTGGATTTGTAAACTATTGTATATAGGTCCGTGTAGATTAGTTATCTTGAATGGAATTTCTGGAACAATGTACTTTAATCTACACTACAAAAATGGAGGCTCAAACCCAGAAGTTTTTTATTACTTTTATTCCATTTTATTCTAGATGTGTGGTCACAAGTTCTTCTGAGCTTACTTTGTTTCATTTCTAAAATACTGAGGTGTAAAAAATTCTTAGACAAAACCATAAATGTATTTTTCAAATACCAGAGCACAGTAGTTTAGATAAAATTTATAGCCATCTGTATTTTAAGTAGTGATTTCCCAAGTATTAATAAAAATCTCAGAAAGTATCATTTTACTGAATAATGTGATGAAACTAACATAATTTGGAAAGCTGTAAATACACTGTCATATTGTCAACCTGTAATTTTTTGAGGGGGGATAGAAGATGGTAGTAAAATATGTTAAAAAATAAATTTAAAAGATTTGGCACTCAAATTTTGAAGAGTTTTGTACTCACAATATTAAATTCTTTTTGGATATTGATTAATAAGCTATCAAAAGCAGTATAAAGATAGAAAGATAAATAAAAGCATGCATAATTATGAAAGATTCCCAGGACATCTAGAATCTGTTGTTTATATCATTAGAAAATCAATTGAAGTTCTGTAACCATTTAAAGAACACCCCACATATTCCTGTTAAGTGGTCAAGGAGACCCTCTGCACAGGACTATCTAACTTGCTATCCAGACTCTCACTCCGAGGTCTTACCTGATTAATCTGGCAAAGAAGCAAAAAGACCCAATGGGTTGAGTCATTCACGTTTTTGTTACTAGATAATATGAAAAGCATGTCCATCTTTTACTGTGAATCTTGTCCAATTTCTAAAGTAGTAGATGAGTATGTTGCTTGAATTCATATTGTGTTGAAGTGGCCATTTTGAGGAAATTAGATGAAATGGTTGCATCAAACCATCTGCCCAAATGCCTAATTTCAATCTCATCCACTCATCGAGCCAACTCCATATAAACCTGCATGTCTCAACCCAATATTACTTTCACAATAAAAGTCTTCATATTTTGTATCACATGTATAACTTCTTAATGGTTGTCTCCTAGAAAACATATTTTCTAAGTTGTGGATTGTAATTCTCTGTATATGAACTATTTTATTCAGTAGATGTCACTCAATTAATATATTGATGGCTTGATTAGTTGAGCATGCATTTAAAAATACATTTTGTTTAATTATTTTCATGGTATCTTACTGCTTCCATTAAAATATGAAAATATTAATTATGAACATGACTTTCACCTGTGCATTTCTAGACATATTTGACTTGTCAAACCCAATGATGATAATGGCTATTATAGCAACAGCTTTTGCAAATATTATTCTCAGTGTATTTATTGACTTATTTTCAAAATCATAATGAAATTCTTAATTATAACTAAGGGTTAAGTGCAAACATACTATGTAGTTTAAAATGTTATCTGAAATTTTGGCTTTATCTATCAGAGAGCATAATTACACATTTATTTACTTATAGTTGAATTGTTTTATGAAATAGAGCTAATTTAGAGCAGGAAGGAATTTCAGAGATAAATCTGTGCAATTAATTTAGATATAAGAATGAAAGAAATGAGGAGGGAAATGAAAAATGATTTTTCCCAAGTAAACATTGTCAATAGAAAGCCTATGTGTAGAAATAATTTTTTGAAAGCTATTAAGACACTTTTTTTACTGCAAATATATGGACTCCATTTCTGTTATTTCCTGCTTTAAAAGATGTATTCATTTGAAGAATTTGCCTCAAGCAAAAGACAGTGGTCACATACTGTGAATTAAGAAAACCTTTACCTCTGCAACCTGGTAACCTAGTGTAAGAATATCCAAAAAAAAAAAGGAAAGAAAGAAAAAAGAACTTTATGTCATTCATTTAACAACAAAATGATATTGTCAGTATTTTGATTAATGCCTGTTTTGAATCTATTTCTATGAGACAATAGTCTCATAGAAATATTCTTAGACCAATTGTTAGTCTAGACACTGAAGTTACGTGGAGGTGCCTTCTACGTTAAAACCTTTCCTATCCCACAGGCTGAGATCATGCACATCTGAGAAGTGTTAGCTGAAATTCCAGATAATCCTCAATTGCCAAGTTTGGATGAAATGAACGTAATACTAAATGTAAGAAAACTAAGAAAAGTTAGCATTCAAATGTATATGATACAAAGGTCCTGCAGAAAGCGATGAGAAGGGAAAGGCCCCTCGCATTTTACACTCGTGGTTTAAACCTAAAGCTCCAGGGAGGAATTGTGAAAGCAGGGCAAAGGAATTCAAGACTGAGCAACCAAAAGTATAATGTCAGAGAAAGAAAGATAAATACTGTATGATCATACTTATACATGAAATCTAAAAATGCTAAACTTGTAGAAACAGAGTACTATGGTAGTTGTTAGGGGTGAGAGGTGGGGAAATAGGGGGATTTTGGTTACATTCAGTTGCAAGATGACTAAATTCTGGGGATCGAATGTTCAGCGTGATGACTACAGTTAAAAATGCTGTATTATATCCTTAAAAGTTGCTAAGTGAATAGATCTTAAATGTTCTCATCACAGAGACACATCAATGGTAATTATAAGCTGTGATGAATGTGTCAACTAACCTTATTCTGGTTATTATTTTGTATTACTACACACATATAGCAAATTATTAGGTTATGAACCTTAAACTTACACAATTTTTTTTTTTGGTCAATTATACCTCAGTTAAACTAGAAAAAATATTGAACAACCAGTGAATTCAGAGATATTTGCTGAACAGGTTTCTGTTGGGGACACATGAATATGAGATGTGATTCCTTTCCACAATGTCAGGCAGTTTAATTGAAGATGTGATTTTGACATCATTTTAGGAGCTTAACATTTATTTCTCATATATGGACCAAGTATTATTATAAAATATTGATAAAGTAGAATTAAAAATAAGTGCCCTACAATCAAAAGAATGTCATCAAGAGGGCGATACAATAAAACTTTCAAAGGGCCATGTAAATACTAAGACGGCAGAGTGCCTGCCTACTGCTCAGTCTTTTTTTAAATTTAATCTTTGTATTTTTCCATTACCATTTAGCTCCCTTACACCTCCCCAACCCCCAGCAATCACCACACTATTGTCCGTGTTTATGAGTCCTTTTTTCTTTTTGCTTGATCCGGCAACGCCTTAAACTCCCCCACCCACTAGCTGTCATCCTCTCCATCTATGAGTCTGTCCCCATTTTCTTTGTTAGTTCAGTTTGTTCCTTAGATTCCACATATGAGTGAAATCATATGGCACTTATTTTTCTCTGAATGGCTTATTTCACGTAGCATACTGCTCTCCTCATCTGTCCATACTCTCAAAAAGGGTAAAATTTTCTTCTCTTTTACAGCCGAGTAGTATTCCATTGTGTAAATGTTCCATAGATGTTTTATCCACTTGCCTACTGATGGACACGGCAACTTCCATATCTTGGTGATTGTAAATAATGCTGCAGTGAACATAGGGATGCTTATATTCTTTCAAATTAGTGTTTTGTGTTCCTCCGGATATATTCCCAGAAGTGATATCACTGGGTCACAAGGCAGATTCATTTTTAATTTTTTGAGGTAGCTCTATACTGCCTTCCACAGTGGCTGCACCAATCTTCATTCCCACCAACAGTGCAAAGGGTTCCCCCTTTTCCCACGTCCTCACTAACACTTGTTTCTTGATTTATTGATAGCCATTCTGATAGGTGTGTGATAATATCTCATTGTGGTTTAATTTGCATTTCTGTGATGATTGATGATGTTGAGCATCTTTCTATGTCTATTGGCCATCTGTATGTCCTCTGTGGAGAAGTCTTTTCAGGTCCTTTGCCCATTTTTTAATTGGATTGTTTGTTTTTTTAGTATTGAATTTTGTTAGTTCTTTATAAATTTTGGATATTAATCCCTTATCAGATGTATTGGCAAATATGTTCTTCCATTCTGTGGGTTTTCTTTTTATGTGTTTATTTCCTTTGCTGTGCAAAAACTTTTTAGTTTGATGTAGTCCCATTTGTTATTTTTTCTTTGTTTCCCTTGCCTGAAGAGATATGTCTGATAAAATATTGCTATGAGAAATGTCTGAGATTTTACTACCTATGTGTTGTTCTATGATTTTGTGTCTATCAGTTAAGCTTGTGATTCATTTTGAATTTATTCTTCTGTGTGGTGTAAGAAGGTGATCTAATTTCATTTTTCTGCATGAATCTGTCCAATTTTCCCAATGCCATTTATTGTATAAACTATATTTAGCTTATTGTATGTTCTTGTTTCCTCTGTTAAATATTAATTGACTTATAAAAGTGTGGGTTTATTTCTGGGCTCTCAATTCTGTTCAGTTGATCTATGTGTCTGTTTTTATGCCAGTACCATGCTGTTTTGATTACTATGGCCTTATGGTATAGTTTGAAATTAGATAGTATCATTCTTCCATCTTTGTTCTTCTTTCTCAGGATTTCTGTTGCTATGCAGGGCCTTTTGTGCTCCATATAAATTGTTAAAATATTTGTTCTAGTTCTGTGATATATGTCATTGGAAGCTTAATAGGAATTGCATTGAGTCTATAGATTACTTTGGTAGTATGGACATTTTAATAATGTTAATACTTTCTATTCATGAACATGATGTGTGCTTCCACTTATTTGTGTCTTCTTCAGTTTCTTTAGTGTCTTATAATTTTCTGTGCACAGCTCTTTTATATCCTTGGTTAGGTTTATGTCTAGGTATTTTTGAAGCTATTGTGAATGGTTTTCTTAATTTCCATTTCTGTTAGTTCATTATTGGCATATAAAAAGCACCTGATTTCTGGATATTAATTTTGTGTATTGCTACTTTGCTGAATTCATTTATCAATTCTAGTAGTTTCTTGGTGGAATGTTTGGGATTCTGTAGGTGCAGTATCATGTCATCTGTAAATAATTCTTTCTTTCCAATTTGGATGTCTCTTTATTTCTTATCTTGTCTTCATTCTTGCTGTGACTAGGACTTCCAGTACTATGTTGAATAAGAATGGTGAAATTAGACACCCCTGTCTTGTTCCCATTCTTAAGGAGAATGTTTGCAGCTTTTGCCCATTGGATATGATGCTGGCAGTGGGTTTGTTCTATGTGGCCTTTATTATGTTTAGGTATGTTGACTCTAATCTCACTTTGCTGAGAGTTTTTATCATAAATAGGTGCTGGATTTTATCAAATGCTTTTTTTGCATTTATTGGTATGATCACATGGTTTTTATCCTTCATTTTGTTTATGTGGTAAATCACATTTATTGATTTGTATATGTTGTACCAACCTTGCATTCCTGGAAAAAGTCCCATTTGGTCATGGCGTATGATCTTTTTGATGAATTGCTGTATTCAGTTTGCTTAATTTTGTTGAGGACTTTAGCATCTATGTTCATCAGTGATGTTGGCCTATAATTTCCTTTCTTTGTAGTGTCCTTATCTGGCTTTGGAATTAGGATATTGCTGGCCATGTAAAATGAGTTTGGAAGCCTTCTCTCCTCCTGGATTTTATGAAATATTTTGAGAAAGAGATGTGTTAGTTCTAGGAATATTTAGTAAAATTCACCTGTGAAGCCATCCAGCCCAGGGCTTTTGTTTGTTGGGAGGTTTTTTTTTGTGTTTGTTTTTTTTATTACTGCATAAATTTCACTAGGTGTAATCTGTTTATTCAGATTTTCCAGTTCTCCCTGATTTAGTTTTGGAAGATTGTACGTTTCTAAGAAATTATCCATTTATTCTAGATTGTCCAGTTTGATGAGGATGTTGTTATGCTTCATGTTGTCCAAAATGTTTTTTAAGCTCTCCTCATTTTTTTAAATGTTTGGTTTTTTTTTTTCTTTTTTGCATCTCTGCCTGGGTGTTTTTCCTACCTTGTTTTCCAAATCACTGATTCAATCCTCTGCCTTATCTAACCTGCTTTTTATTCCTTCCAGTGTATTATTTATTCCATATATTGCATTCTTCATTTCTGACTGCTCCTTTTCTATGGTTTCTGTGTCTTTTTTTTTAATGCTGTTGAGTATCCTTATAATCATTACTCTAAACTCTCTATTTGATAAATTATTTCCTCCATTTCTTCTGGTTCTCCTTGTGAAGAATCCTTGTGTTCTTTCATTTAGGGTCTGTTTCTTTGTCTTCCCATTATGGCTGCTTCTTTATATTTGTTCATATGTATTAGTTAGATCTGCAAAGACTCTGGTGTAGGCCTTTGTCAGATGCTCCTTGTGACTGGCCATGGTCATCCTGTTTTCAGTGATCCACAGCATGTGGCTCCTTCTGCTGGGCCTGCTTCTGTGCGGGAAGAACCAGACTGTGCACCAAGGCTGGTTTTTATCAGCACCAGGCCTGGGGGAAGGTCAGCTGAAATCGCAGAGCTCCACCTGAGTTGTTAAACTAATCAATGATACAGCTTCAAGCTGTAATAAATTGCCCAGCTTAAGCACCACGGGGTGGGGGTGGGTAGAGTAATCTCTGTATTCAGGGCTATTGGCTTCTCCTCAGGCTGTTGCCACTTGGAGAGGAGTGCTCTGCCTGAGAAAGATGGCCTTTGCAGTATGGGCGATGGCTCAGCACAGCGATCCTATCCTTCCTTAGCACAGGGAGACAACTATTCCTTTGGTTCTCTCCCCAGAGCCACCAACCCCAGATTTTCCTCAAGCATTTCTAATCCATTTTGCCCTCCCTTTGTCAAAGCCCAGGGAATGGGCTGCAAATGATATTTTGTGCCTTGGCCCTTTAGAAGGCTCTCTGCATCTCCAGCCATCTCTGCCTTAAAGACAGAAACCCTGCTGCTTTTCACAGCTGGATATTACCTTGGTTCCTTTCCAGCCCTGTGCTGTAGTCTGGGGAGCCCAGCTTGGGGTTTAGACCCCACACTTCTCAGGGAGATCCTCCAGCCACAGATGTATTTCTCCAGCACTTCAGGTGCCACCCATGGGAGCATAGCCAGCCTTCTCGCTCCTCCTCCACACTCCCTACCGGTCTCATTATGGTGAAGTAGTTTCTTCTGTCTGTCCATGGTTATAAGGCTTCTCTGCAGCTAGTGTTCCATTGTTTATTCAGGATGATTTTTCTGTAATTCAAGATTGGTCCTGGTAGGAGGTTAGTATAGCTCCCACTTACTTCACCATCTTGGATCCTCTCCCTACTTCCCAGTCTTTACTTAGCCTTTATATTACTCCCATGAGAAGAAAATAAGAATTTAACATATTTAATTATGATGAAAAATATAGATAAATAACTTATTATAAAACTTGTCAAAGCATATAAATAAGGAATTACAGCAGACCCATAATGTTTAACAAACATATGAAAGGATGTGAAAGTTTACTAGCTGGGAACTGCTAAGTATAACAGAGTTGCAATACCATTTTTCTTCCATCAAGTTGGTAAAATTAAAAAGAGGAAAGTTTGTCAGTGTTTTCCAGGGTGCCCGGAAGTATGCATACTCACTGCTGGAGGGAATCCAAATGAACATGAATTCATGAAAGCTAATAAAAAATATCTACTAAAATAAAAAAGCATATATTTTAATAAAATAACAACTAACAAACCACTAAGACAAATCAACAAAGACAATGTAAATGCCCTGGCTCCATGAGTATCTGAATGTTCACTGGGGATGGGCTAGGTAATGCGGTTTTCATTTGTACTATTGAATATGCATTTTAAGTACCAGCATGGGTCAGATCTATGCATTCAACCAGAGGCCTATTCATGATATATGTTTCATGGAAATAAACATTTTGCTAAACAGCACTTATGTTATGATACTGTTATTGTGACAGATAACATAAAACTCAATTTATGTGATATATACATTGAGATGTTTTCATCATGTGAAGAAAGACGTGGGAGAAGCTACTGTTGACCTTAGAAACCTGAGGCATGAGCAAATAACTTAATATAGGGAATTTAATTTCAATGTTTACTCTTATGTAGCTTCTTATATTTTCACTAGTTGAGGTAAATACGTACTATGTTTAAAAATATTAATTATAACAAAACATAGATATTCTAAAACATAATGAGATGAATGCACTTGAAATAATATTTTGGATTACTAATTGATTATAATTTATAGACCAGTGGCTTTTCCCCATCCATTCACATAGGTATTCATGAAATTGATAATATTACATTTAAAATTTAAATATGTTAAACAAAAATAGAATTTTTTAAATCTGTGAATTAATTTGATGTTTTCCATCCCACCTACTGGTAGGTAGGTTAGAATAAGTATTGTATCACTTTACAAATGACTTGCCCTAGCTCATACACCAAACATAAGAAACACTATTGACTAATGTTCAGAAGGAAGCCATGACATACACATACTTACTTAAGTCAAAAGGCAACTGTGAAAAAGCAACTCTAACTCCTTTGAAAAGATACTCTTTCAAGAAACTGAAGGGCTGCGAACCTGGCTCTGAAGAGCTAATTCGGTCAGCCCATCGCCAGGACACTACAAGTGCAGCATGTAAGACGGGGCTTCACAGCAATGACTGGTCCAGATGTTTACATTTTTATTACAGTGTAATGGAAACATTCAAAAAGTATGCATTTTAATTACAGGTATGAAAATAATTGTTTCTCTCTCTCATCTACCACCCTGCCAAGGCTGAGATTTTTGTAACTACTACTTTGTCCAATACATTTGTAATCAGATATTCTATAATTTTTCTAGAACTGTTTTCAAATTGCTACTTATATATTGTTTACTTCAATAAATGTGTAAACAAATATTCCCATACATACATTAATATATTTACCAATTAAGTTTCTATTAGCTGGTTTACAGGAAAACCTTTCAGAGACCAGGTATGATATTTTTAACAAATAACCTACAAAATATGCACTAAACATTGACTTTTAAAATATATCAAAGGACTTTTGAAAGTTACAGCTAATTATAATTTTCAAAGTAATTCAGGTCAGTATCACTTTTATACATTCTTTATCGATGCATTCTGGCAACTACTAAATACATAAAATCACTACTCTTCAATGATAAAGTTTCTTGAAGAGAAATTAGGACTAGATTTTGGTTGGTTCTAATTTGTTTAATGCCTCCTACATATTTTTTACATGATGCCGCCTTCAGTTAAATAAACTATTGAGCCCTGGCTGGTGTAGCTCAGTGGATTGAGCGCGGGCTGGGAACCAGACGGTCCCGGTTCGATTTCCAGTCAGGGCACATGCCTGGGTTGCAGGCCAGGTCCCTGTGAGGTCCCCGTGAGGTCCCCGTGAGGGCCATGTGAGAGGCAACCATACATTGCTGTTTCTCTCCCTCTCTGTCTCCTTCCCCTCCCCTCTCTCTAAAAATAAATAAAATCTTTTAAATAAATAAATAAATAAATAAATAAATAAATAAACTATTGAGCATCACCATCATTTTACCAAAAAAGTTTTTCTCTGAAATGTTTTAAGTTCTAACCACTCTGGTGGTTAAATTGGACTCAGGGTTTTTACTGAGGAATAGCTGCATGTTGTAGGAATGAAAAATTGTTTTGATCAAGCATTCAGTGTACTTCAGTCTGAATAAATTATTTAAAATTAATTAAATTAGGCATAATTTATAGCAGCAAATTTAATATCAAATAGTTAAACCATGTATCATCTTAAGCACAATTCTACTCTCCCATCTTACCTTCACAATAAGCGCCGACAATTAAGCAACATTTAACATTTATCATGCTTATCTTCACAGCTGCAGTGGCATTAAAAGGTGACTAAGAATGTCAAGAGGAGTTTTTTGTAAAGAGTCGAAAGTAAAGGGAAATAACAATTGATTCTCCTTTGCTTGTTGAGTGGTTGGAGGTAGATAAGCGGATTTGTAGTGAGGTCATCAGTCACAATTGGATGGTAATTTGAAAATGGATTAGTTTAGAAGTAGCAATTTCTGCTCCATGGGTTTCAGTGAAAAAGTCTGCCTAATTCTGTAAGAGACCTCATAAACTGGCAGAGATCAATGCCTACCTAATGTGCCATTATGCACTGGGCACACTTCAGTGATTACAGCGCAGCTGTGGCGGGTTTGGCTTGGTGCTTCTGCAGCACTTGCACCACAGGTGCTCCGCGTGATTATTTTGCCCAAAGGAGTAAACTCTTTAGGAAATTAACTTGGATGAGAAGCTTTTCTTCATAAGAAGCTTTTCACTTTTAAACTGAACAACGAACAGTGTCAGATGTCAGTAATGTCAGCCTGGTAACAAATAAAGACTAAACAGTTACGAGAAGGAAATCATCTTCTATTAATACCAGGATCACATTTAAGATGTTTAAAATTTTATAACATGACTATCTTCCTTTGTAACTTGAAAGAGGCATGGCAATATAAATTCCAGGTAAATTCTGAGTAAATTTAAAATATTCAATGTTTTAAAGATTATAGTTTCATATTAAAATTTAAGAGGTAGCATTAACTAATTATTTACATTTTTTAGCTATTCTTACAGTCCTTGAAAATTAGTTGGCTATGAAGAATGAAACAAATTGTTCAAATGAATTTACAACAAAATTTAAATTTGAGATACTCCACTGATAATCAGATTCTTATGCTCCCTAGATTTCTTCACTGTTGCTTGCAAATATTAAGTGCAGGAACAATGAGTAAAATATTAAGGTCAGGTAAAATAGTTTGAAAGTCTAATCTATATACAGTAGTATAAATTAATAAAATATGCTTTATACTTTTTCACAAAGGAATATTGCTGCCATTATTCATCTGAAAATTTTTATCTTCTAGCTCTTTAAATTTGATATGCTATGTAATGAGATGGTATGAACGTTCTGGGGTAATGCAACACAGAAAAGAATTTAGTAACAATAATTTATGATTAATTCCTTGACACTAGTCTGAATAATATCTGGCATATGGTCTAAACACTATGAAGTCTTTTTTTTTCCTTTTTGTAAGATAGATAATGTGTTTATAGAAAATAACCAAATTTATCAGCAATATCACATTTTACTCTTGCCGGCTGAACTGTTCATGTAAAAAGAATTAAATACAACAATTAGCCAAACGATAATACTCCTTAAAATTTTGAGAGTAAAAAAAGGGTCTCCTATCCCAAATTGTTCGTCAATCTGCTCTTGTGAAATCTTTTCAAGAAGGGACATTTATCTAAACTACAATTAAATGTTAGTATTCCTAGTCGTGATAATACACTAATGGGGAGATGTTTAGTTCACATAATAAGGATGATGAAAGTTCTATCTAATACTTCCAGAAAGTTATCTTCTGATATCAAACAGATTATTATTATTATTTTTAAAGATTTTATTTATTTATTTTCAGAGAGAGGAGAAGGGAGGGAGAAAGAGAAATGTATGGTTGCCTCTCACATGGCCCTCACGGGGACCTGGCCCGCAACCCAGGCATGTGCCCCGACTAGGAATCGAACTGGGACCCTCTGGTTCCCAGCTCGCGCTCAATCCACTGAGCTACACCAGCCGGGCTCAAACAGATTATTTTTAAAGAGGACTTAATTCAGAAGATACCTGTTACCACGGTGAGGGGCCTCACCATGCCTTTCAGAAAAAAGGGAACAACCACAGGAACCACTCACTGAGACAGTCGGAGAAAGAAGCCAGTTGCAGGAGGGAGGGCGAGGCTGTGGCTGTGTTAACCCATTGTGAACTACTCAGAACCCATGTGGCTCCTTTGATACGGTTTAGATAAATAAGAAGAATAACTTTTTAGCCTATAGAACAATCTAAAAATGAGCTGTCATGAAGTTTTTTAAAAAGAGAATCCATCTCCAGCGGCGCTGAAGTCAGAGAAGAGATCCCTGGATTCTGGATTAGCCAAGGACACTGACATAATCTTTAATATTTTGTGATCTGATTATTTTAACTTATAAAATTAATGGGTTAGGCAATCTTTTCTGTCCTACTTTTATTTTTTTTATTTTTAAAATCATTTTGCTTTATTTTTAAATCTTTTTTTATTGTTATTCCATTACAGTTGTCTCCAGTTTCCCCCCATTACTCTCCCCTGCCCCGCCAACCTCCCACCTTCTGCGTTCAGTCCTCCTCCGCCATTGCCCTTGTCCTTGAGTCCTTCAAACAAGTTCCTCGCGTGGCCCTTCCCCTTCGTTCGCCCCTCCCTGCCTCCCCTCTGGTCACTGTCAGTTATGTTCTATTTTTAAATGATAGAGTTTACTTCATAGACACCATTTATTGGGTATATTAGGTTACCTAATATATAATTCAAAAATTGAAATAATTTTAAAGTAAAACAGCTTAAATTTACTTAAAATTAGAAATACATAAACATTTTGTAATATTACACTTTTAAATGATCAAGATGGAAAAGACGGAAGCATCCATTGCCCGAATTAGAGGAAAATCAGACTTCATGTTGTGTTTATGGATGGGGATGGTGGCAGTGATTCTCAAAGATGCTGGAATACAGAAGGTAACTTTCCATTTTTCTAAATCTAGCACTGATCCTTGTTATTATCACATTGCCATACGTTTAAATTTTTTTTTTAAGATTTTATTTATTTATTTTTAGAGAGAGGAGATGGGAGGGAGAAAGCAATGTATGGTTGCCTCTCACATGTCCCCCACTGGGGACCTGGCCCACAACCCAGGCATGTGCCCTGACTGGGAATCAAACAGATGACCCTTTGATTCCCAGCCTGCGCTCAATCCACCGAGCTATACCAGCCGGGCCCATACGTTTAATTTAATCAAGTTACAGACTCACTCTCACTGTGTTACAATAACTTTCTATTCAAGACATGCCACAAAGGCGCCATCTGAACCTGCGGATATTATGGCCAATCTGTTGTGAACAATGAACGGGTGAAGTGTTCGTGTAGTTGGTTTACCTGGTGACGCACTGGACAGAACACTGAGGTGCTACGTTTTCCAAACTTCTCCATTTAATACACATGCCCTTAAATCTGGACATTGTTTCTGACATACTTTTCAAGGTAAAAAAAAATACATAGATAAGGATTAACATAAATAAATTCAAGAAAATATTATACAATTTTAGTAAATCGGTGAAGACTTGCATTATTTGAGAAGCTTCTGTTAAAATAGTGACCGGAGTTGACGGTTCACAGAAAGACTTCTCAAGATGTGATCATTAGGAATTATTGAAAAACAAGAAATACTTCACATTTGAATCAAATGGAATATCATCTTAAGAGAAAGCACAATAATAATAATAACAAATAAATCAAGCTGGTAAAGAGGTTTCAAAAACCCATTTAGCTTGGGTATTGCAATGAAGAACCTAAAGAAATCAGACCTGGTAGGAGAGGAGTACTTCGGAGTGATATATTTGGCAGAATGAATTTAAAAATACATCTTCACCTTTTGTGACAGTATGGATGGAGCTGGAGAATATTATTCAAAGTGATACAAGCCAGTCAGAGAAAGACAAATACCATGCGATTTCAATGATATGTGGAATCTAATGAACGAACTGAACTAACATGCAAAACAGAGACCAACTCATAGATAGCAGGATGACAGCTAAAGTCAGGGGAGGGGAGGGTGTGGAGGGATTGAGCAAAGGAAAAAGGACTCATGGATGTGGACAACTGTGTGGTGATTCTGGGGAGAAGGGAATGTGAGGGGACTAAATGGTAATGGGGAAATAAACTTTCAGAAACAACAACAGAAGTACAATTTATGAGTTGTTTGGATTAACTGAATGATAAAAGAGATGATGGTACCCTGGGAAGCCCAGGCAGATGATTCTTCTCAGCCTTAAAATAGCTGTGATTCTAGGCTTTAGATAATTTGGAATGAAAAATTAAGAGAACATGGCAACTGTAGTTATTCATGATAAAGTAAGGTAATAAAAACTTTTGAGTTAAGAGTTAAGAATAACTTGGTGATAATTTAAATGAGCAGAACCTAGCATGATGTCTATGTAGTTGGGGTCATTTTTTAATGAAACCTCCCCATTAATTTCAGAAACTTCTTTCCAAAAATATTTTTTAAATATTAAATATAGATTATTGATGACATGAATGGCATCAAATATTATGGTCCTTGAAAATATATTGTTTCAATCTTAAATGACACAAATGTAGTTCCTTGCATTTAAAAAGTCAAGACATAAAAACATAGTAACCTAACGCAGTAAAGCCTAGCATCAAGGAATAAAAGCTCTGGGGCAGGGGTGGCCTAGGGTTCAAAAGTTGCTCACCATTGAATTCTGGGTATTTTAATTTTTTTCAGCTATTTTAATAAATTTTGCCAAAATTCTCCAAGTTCTGTTTCTATAAAATGGGAAGGAACAATAGATTCTGTGTCATATAGCTGTGCTGAGGTTAAATGGGTGAAAGCATTAAGATTTTTTCCCAAGAAATGTTACCTATCATTATCTAATAAAATGATAATCCAATCAAACTAAAGGTAGTGAATTGGAGCGGTTAGAGAAATCTTTTCTTTTTTCTTTTCTAGAGACTCATATTTGTTATTTATTCTTTAATCAGTCTATTATTTTAGATAAAACTCTTTCCAAAATTCCTGAGTGAATTTTTTTAATGAAAGGTCTTATGTATCAAAATGAAATTCTAAGCCCACGCCTTCCTTTATCTGCAGCTCTCTCTCTCTGTCCTACATTCCTTTACTGTCTGGCACTGAATTCAATGAGACTTTAAGATGTGAATAAAAGATTTTGATTTGGATGAATGTCAAACCAAAGCCACCACTGCTATATTGAGATACCTCATATTTATTTGCTTTTCCCTCCTTTAAAGTAAGAAATCCACTGCTCTGCTTTTTTTTTTTTTTTTTCTCAGTAGCGGTATAGAGAGGAGGTGAATTAAAAAAAAAATTAAGATTTTATTTATTTATTTTAAAGAGAGGAGAAGGGAGGGAGACAGAGAGAGAGAGAAACAGCAATGCATGGTTGCCTCTCACATGGCCCTCACCGGGGACCTGGCCTGCAACCCAGGCATGTGTCCTGACTGGGAGTTGAACCGGGACCCTCTGGTTCCCAGCCCGCGCTCAATCCACTGAGCTACACCAGCCAGGGCAATTAAAAAAATTTTAACAAAGTTTAACATGCCAAGACATTCAATGAAATTAGAATCATCATAATTTATGCACAGTAATCAGGACCTATGATTTGCTAATATAAACAGCTAGTTTTTCTTTCCCCATAAGTTGTCTGTTACCAAAGAAAATATTCGTGTATATGTACCTTCTATTATGAGAACCATCTTGACAATTAAAGGTAAACAAACAAAACATTCCTTGCAATTCTCAGAAAATAAACAAGATTTTTTTATGCTAGCAATTTTATGAGCCACTTAAAATTGTTGGCAACACCAGCCTTTATATCTTAATATTTAGTTGAAAGAAATACAACTTTCCTATTAAATGAATTGGGTGTATTACTTGCTCTTGTCATAAACATGTATTTAGGAACTCAATTGTGTGTGTGAATGTGTGCATGTGTATGTACACACATGTGTTTCTTAGATACCTTTGTTATACCTGTATTTCTTTCATTTCCTGGAAAAATCTTTAGTTCATTTGCTTTTTGTTTAATATCTTCCCACAGGTTTGCAGGCACCTGCTCTATTGTCTTCTGCATTTAAACAGTTAAGGAAATAAACTCATTAAAAAGGGGAATTTGATTTTCTTCTTGAAAACTACCTAGGAACTGTAGATAAACAATATATAAAATGTGAGAAAAAAATTAGGACCACCATGATCACGACACAAATAGTAGAATAAAATAAAGTTTGGTTACATTGTCAGTACATAAAAGAGGCCAAGAGAATAGCAGAATGTGCCCCACCAAGCACACATTGAGACCTGCTGTTTCCCCCATTGGTGTCCACATGGCTTTGATTTTCATCTAATTGCAAGAAAACACAAACATTGGCAAAAGCTTTACTGGATGTTTGGTGATCCCACTGTGTTAAATAGGACTTGAATTTTAAGTGCCTAAATAAAACCTTTGTATGATATGTTTGTTTGGCTTTTATTCCCAGACACTTAATAGGGCCCATCAATCAAAAGAGAATCATCATCTTAGAAAATTGGAAAAGAATTTTGATAGATTAAAAAAATAAACACATTCTCCTTCCTTATGACTTTCGTGTTAATAACTTTGAAAGAGTCAATTCCATTCATGGGACACAATGATTTAAGGGGATCCAGCATTCGGTTTAAATTGCTCAATACCCACTAGAATAGAACACTAAGTTTGAAGGTCAAGAATTGTTTTAATTTTGATGAGGGTGGGGAAATGGAGCATTTTACCATCTTAGGGTTAATCATACACCTAGCCTTATCTGCCCTCACCCCAAAATTGTATAGATTAAGTCCAATGAACTTAAGTGGTGATATTGTCAGGTAATGTAGATTTAGAGCTGTATCAGCTATTTTGTCTGTTTCAATATCTCAAAAACTACCTTTCAGATTCTCTCAGAAAGTAATATTTAAAAGAAGGGAAAATATAATACTTAGAGAATGGTAAGGAAAACTAGTTTTTAATCATCAAAAGAACCAAGTTAAATATGTGCTTAGTAGATGGTTCCTTTGCTGTTCCTGTAATGTGTCAGCCAGCACTTCAGAGCAGATGCCTGCTCAATACACAGATACACATGGCCTTGACTTTAGAAGAGAAGGTGGGTGCTCAAGTGGCATTTAAATGTAGACTTTCCTGTAACTCAGTTATCTGATTTTCGTGTGTAATGCAAATATCTGGATTTCAAAAAGGAAAATTATGCTTATTTTTAGAGGTGATCTTAGTCATGTCTTATTTCAATATTTTGTATTCACTTTTGCATTAATTTTCTTTTCCAATCTAGATTTATTAGGAATAGTTTTCTATTATAGTCCATCAGTGGTCAAATTTTCTATATTCTACTTGAAATGTGATATTCATATTTTTCTGTAATTACATTTTCATTGATATCACCTTTCTCTGGGCCCTCTTTACCTTTCACTTAGTATGTTAGAGCACTAGGAAGGAGCTGAAATTATTTTGATCATTTTCTGGGATTTTAAGTCTGGGAAGATATTACATGACTTTAAAAGTAATAGTTAAAACAAAAAATTGTGAAGAAAAATGAACAATTTTGACCAGATTTTTTGATCCATTCATTTACAAATACCAATACACAGTTTAAAACAAGCATGGATTTTATTTGTATGTGTCATGGAAATGGTCAGCATGTGTTTATTGGTATGCTGATGCTAAAATGGTGTGACCTTGTAATCTTGGGGGTTCTAAGAACAAAGATTTAGGTATTCATCTTGGTTGGGAAGCCAAGCTACCCACTGTAATCCGTGAGCCCTACACTCATGCACACAATTTTTGAAGATTAAAAATTTGTATAACCTATTTAATAATTTTCACAATTTTACTATTTTATTCACATAATTTTATTTACTATTTACAAAATTTATTTTATTATGGTAGTTTACTTTATTTCTTAAAAGAGAGAGAAAGCAATACTTACTACATACAAATACAAAGTTTTTTTCCTTTAGGAAAGGTTAGGGTTATCTACTCAGTAGAGAAGCGTACGAAAAAAAGCATGAAAGGAGAGGTTTCCAAACATTAGGATAAGAAGATGACAAAAGATGTTTTAGGATAGGAAGACTTGTGCTTGTTTATGGATGGGGAAAGTCAATACAGAGCATGAAATTTCAAAAAAAAATATGAGGGTAAGAAAAAAGATCATAAAGATGATTATAATATCATTTTAATCACAAACATAAAAATGAGTTTATTTAAAATGTTTTTGGAGGGAGCGCTTTTGGAGTTCTGAGAAATGATGTGGCACATTTAAAGAGAATGGAAGTATTTTATAACAACCTTAAAAGGAAATGCAACAAGGAGTCCACCAGGAAATTAGGGATACATAAAAGCATTATGCATTGGCCTCTGGAGTCCAGCAGTGGTTTAAAACTGTGAATTCACTGTGGAGCTAATTGACAGTGATGGATTTATCCCCGTAAAGGATGATGAGCTGACATGGGCATGATTAGGTGTTTCTCTACGTGTCACCTTTGGCAATGTGACGTTGGGCGGTCAAGGACCTAGGTGATTTTGAATGCTATGAAAAGGATCATTTAAAATGGATAGTCAAGAAATTTCACTTCAGTACAGCTTTTGAGTAGCAGCCAAATGGTGGACTATGTGTTCTTTTAAATATACATGGAAATACAAAAGAAAAAGAAAATGGCTCAACATTGTCAAAAATATTGTAATAACAACCATGAACATGTACTGAGTTTTCACGATGTCAGCCAAGCATACACAAATATATTGAGTCAGTTTATCTTTTCAAGTATTTTATTGTTATCCATAAATTATCTCCATTTAAGTAAAATACTCAAGGTTGCATAACTAGTGAACAAGGTTTGGAATTTGAGCTTAGTGTGGCTACAAAGTCTGGCCTTTCAGATACCACATTATATTTTAATATCAAAGCTTATGAGAAATTGGTAATGATTTCAAGTTGGAACAAACTGATGAAAATGCAGTTTGAATGAGAGAAATCCAGGCTTCTGTTCATTATGGAAACTGATGTTCCCTTTATTCTCGGACAGAGGAGCAGGCATCCCCATCCAGCCCTATCCAAGTACAGCTCTTGTGTAATGCGACTTAATTGTCAACTCCAGATCTTGACTAACTTCCGCACATGCTCCCACGTGACTAGAAATGGATGTGTGCAGCAGTCTCCCCAGGCAGCCCCCTCTTTTCTTCAAGCGGTCACCCTAGGTAGACCTTTTCTTTTAGCACTGCAGACTTCTGTGGATAACTATACCAATTTCACCCTCCTCAATCCAACTCTTACAGTAACGGACATGTAAGGAGCATGAGAATATAATCTTATACTATAATTGATACATAATTGAAGAAATAAAGCTTACTCTCAACAATTAGAGAAAATGGTAGTGGTTTAAAAAATACTTTTGAAAAACTTAAGAGAAATCACTGGCAAATTTTAAATATGGCATATGTCTTCTTACATATCAGTGGGTTTAAAATCAAGTTGAATACAACCCATATAAAAAGAATAAATGAGAAGTCAATGGTGCATTGGATTAAAGAAAAGGACAAAGAAGTGTATCAGTTATAACGGTAAAGTGAGAAAATTCCCTATTAAAAGATATAGTCTCTCAAATAGGGTAAAAAGCTAAATTCAATAATATGCTGTTTGACAGATCAAAAATCTTCAATGATATGTAATGAAAATTTTAACAGAAAAATTAAAAGCCAAATAATAGGTGAAATTATATCAGGTTTTTAAAATTAGAAAAATATAGTACAATTGTATGATTTCTTTGTGTAGATACTGCAACAAGAATACAGATAAAGGTTAGAGGGGACAGAGTTTTACATTGATTGCTAAAGGACAGAATTTCCGTTTCGGACGTAACTGAACTCTGCTGTCCACCGCCGCGTTTCTGTGCTGTTTTACTATAAGCTGCTCACCACTGAAGAGGGCAGACCTGAACGAAGAGACGGTAGGATTAGTGGTGATGGAGGTATGCACAGAACGCTGTGGAAAGATACAGTGAATGACATGTAAATAGACTGGAAAGTCGAGATGATTTTTATTAGAAATAAGCTACATAAATATATGATTACTTGTTACGATACAATAGAGAAAAATATAACCACAAAGAGCATGCAGCAGACCAATACTAAACATTCACTATGAGCACTCTGGCTTCAAATTATGATATACTCAACTAATTGCAAAAAGTTTGTATCATCTGTTGTTTCAGTTTTTAACTGCTCTTCATATTGTTTCATCTATTTATTAAAAGTTACTTTACTTGGAAAAAATTCAGGCTTACCAAAAATTTGCAAGAATAGTACAAACAACTCCCACTGTCCCTTTACCCCATCAGTTTTGTCAATTTGCCCAGTGAATCCACCCAGGATGATCCTTTGCAGCCAGTGGGCATGTCACTCTCTTCCTTTTAAGTAAGAGCAGATCCTTGGTTTTCCTTTGACTTTCACAACCATGGCATTTTTAAGAACTATTGGTCATTAGTTTTTAGAATATTGCATGATGAGAGATTGTCCAGGGTTTCTCCAAGTTACTCATTTCCGGCAGAAATGCACAGGAGTGACACTGTGTTCTCATTGTATCCCATCAGTCAGCATATGATACTGATGTGTCTCATTATGAGTGGTGGTAACTTTAATAAGTTTATTAAGGTGGTTACTGCCAGGTTTCTCCGCTAGAAAGTTACATTTCTTTTTTTTTCTTTATAATCAATAAGAATTTTGCAGGGAGATATTTTGAGATTAATAAATATCCTGTTACTTATCACACTTACGTATCAGTAAATTTAAAATCAGTGAATTTAGAAACTGTTGCTATTTATCCTATACTGTTACCTTGATGATTATCAATACTTGTTTTCTTATTTTATTTATCTCAATGCATCTATTAGTTGTCATTCTCTGTCAAGAAGAGATTTATTCTCTCCCAACATATTTATTCATTGATTTATATCAATGTAAACTTATGAATTCCAATTTTATTCCATGTGTTACAATTATTAGCATAACTATCCAGATTTGGTCAGTGGAAGTCTTTTAAGCTAATCTTTATTATTTTGATGTGTCCAAATCATTTTTTTCATTTTCTTTTTTTTAAATTACTTTATTGTTGTTCAATTACAGTTGTCTGCATCCTCTCCCCTCGCCTCCTCCCACCCCCTCCAAACCCACCTCCTCCCCTGCTTTCCAAATCATTTTTGAATAGTTCATTATTATGTGGCAGAAGACATGCTCTAGAATCATCTTGGACTTTCTCTGCTGCATCTCAGATATCAGACACTCCTTCCAGGATCCCTGGTTCCTTTCAAGTAAAATAGTATGCAGAAACCACACCTGAATCCACACCAAGATGTGCTTGTTGTTACTGGGATTTTACTACTCACAGCTTCTCTCAGTGAACAGAGCTAGAAAATATATACATTCACACACACAGGCACACACACAACTTTGCATTTATGTATCTGTAACTATATATTTATATTATATTCAACCATGGTTTTATAGTAACAGGTCCAATTTTTTCACTTTATTTTTTTGGAGAAGATTTAGATTCATGGCAAAATTGAAGGGAAAACACAGGGATTTTTCTTGTATCTCCTACCCCTACATATATAGCCTTCCCTATTATCAACATCTTTCCCAAGAGTGGAATGTTTATTACACTGATTAACCTATATTGAAAGATCCGAATCGCCCGAAGTCCATAGATCACTTACATAGATTCTGCCTTCAGTGTTTTATCACCATACCCAAAGTCATCTATGTTTTCTCTTATACTGTTTTTTAAGAGTTTTATACTTTGCATTTTATATTTAGGTATGTGATCCATTTGAGTTAAGTTTTGTGATGAATGTTGATCTGTGTCTAGATTCACTTTTTCCTTTTTTCTGCGTGCAGATGTCTAGTTGCTCCTGTACCATTTGTTGAAAACACTGTCTTCTCTCCATTGTATTGCCTTTCCTCCAGTTGTGAAAGATCAGTTGACTACAGGTATGGGGGGTGGGTATTTCTGGCCTCTCTCTTCTCTTCCATTGATCCAGTTGTCCATTCTCTCACTATTTTTTATACTACACATTTTTATTACTTTATATTATCTTTATGTTGCTTTATATTAGGTAGCTTTACATTAAGTCTTGAAGTCAAATAGTATCAGACTTCCAAATTTGTTATTCTCCTTCCATATTGCACGGACAATTCTAAGTCTTTAGTTTCACAATATCCATAATAACTTGCTGATATGTTGATTGAGAGTGCATTAAATCTATAGATAGATCAACTGACTTCTTGACAATATTGAGTCTGCCTACCTTTAAACATGGAATATTTCTCCATTTATTTCGTTCTTTGATTTTGTTCAGCAGAATTTTGTAGTTTTTGTTACATAAATATTATACACATTTTGTTAGACTTATAACTAAGTATTTAATTTTTAGAGGGTACTAAGAAAATAGTATTATGTTTAATTTCAAATTCCACTTATTCATTGATATAAAAGAAAGTGATTGACTTTGATATAGTAATCTTGTATGCCATAAGCTTGTTATAGTAACTTAATTGTTTCAGAAGATTTTTTGTTGATGATTTTAGATTTCCTACATAGACAAAGCTTTGAGTTTTTCATTGTTAAGCATAATGTTAGCTGTAGTTTTTTTTTTTTTTTGTAAATTACCTATTTAAAGTTGAGAAAGACCCCCTCTATTGCTAATTTACTGAGAATTTTATCGTGAGTGGATGTTGGAGTTTGTCAAAGACTTTTTCTGCATCTATTGACATGATCATGTTATTTTACTTCTTTAGCTTATTGATGTAATGAATTACATCAGGTAACCTTCAAATGTTCAGACAGCCTTGCATATCTGGGATAAATCTCACTTGATCATGGTATCTAATTTATTTTACACATTGTTGGATTTGATTTACTAATATTTTGTTGAGTATTTTGCATGTACATTAATGAGAGGTATTGGTCTATAGTTTTCTTTTCTTGTATTGTCTTTGTCTGGGTTTATATTATGGAAATCCTGGCCTCATGTAATAAATTAGGAAGTATTTCCTCTGCTTCGATCCTATGAAGGAGATTATAGAAAATTGGTATACATTCTTTATTAAATGCTTGGTAAGACTCACAAGTGAATCCATTCAGGCCTGGTACTTTTAAGTTTATTTATTTTGATTAAATTTATTTGATATGGTCCTATTCATATGCATTTTTTCTTGCACGAGTGGTGGCAAATTGCTTTTTTCAGGGAATTGATCCATTTCATCTAAGTTATAAAGTTTTTATGTTTAAAGCAGCTTATAGTCTTTTTATTATCCTTTTAATAGCTACAGGATCTAAAGAATAGATCAATTTTAATATATTATTAGTCATAAAATGACTTTTGGACTGAAATGGGAGGAGGAAAAGGAAATAATAATTTTAAAAGTGTTGGTTTTTACTTATTTATTTTCAAGACTTTATTATCATCTCCAAATATTCATTGACTTTTAAGCAATGGAAAAGTTATTTTATATTCAGTTACCAAAAAAGAAAATGAAATGGCTAAAACTTATTAGACTTCATATTTATTGAAGGACTGCTATAAACTTGGTACAATTTCATGACTCTTTCAATCATTTTAATAAAAACATGCAGGTAATTAAAAATCCATTTTCCTAATGAGGAGACCAGTATTAAGGAAGAATAAATTAATTGCTTAGTCTAATTAGATTATCTAGCATGGCTCAAATTTTGCTGAATTGATTCTAGATTTGATGAGCTTAATAGCACATCACTCCATAACATCTTTGTCATAACAGAAGGACTAGAGTAAATTGTGCCCAATGACAATCAAATTAAAATAATCATTAATTTTTTAATAAAATTAGATTGTGGACATGACTGATGTTTAAAATGTTTTACCATTTTACTTGTGAAATAACTAATGCGCTCACAAATTGGTTTAGTAAACACCTACTAAGTGCTGGAAATTGTGCTTTAAATTTAACGAAAGCTATAAAGATGATCAAATTATAGCATCAAAGATAACCTTTATGTGGAAAAACACAGTTAACACAATATTTATGAAGCATACCATAAGAAAATGATTTTTTGTAAAGAATACATACAAAATACTATAGAGTTATAGATTGTGGAGCCAGCAGGTACCTTCAAAAATAAAGAGGGATGTAAGTGAGTGATAAAAGGAATTTTTCCTTTAATAAAATGAGAAGAGTTAGTAAGAGATAATCTGTTTGATGAAGCCTGGCCACATCTACCCTTACCATTACCTGGTATAGTATAATACTCAATAAATATTTATTGGATGAAAAAGTAACCGAAAGAATAGATGTTGAGTGAATATCAAATAGCATCACATATCTGAAACTTAGGGCCTGGAATAGGGAATGGCAGAGGGCAAATATGAACATAAACACATACTGAACGTTTTCACTGCCCCTCTTCACACGATCAGGACGTCATTCCGTGATCTTGAGCAGCAATGTCCAGTTGAAAACCAGTGTGAGCCACACAAACAATTTTAAATTCTCTAATAGCCATATGAAAACATTTTAATGCATCCATACTCTACATTAAAAATTTATATATAATAACCAAAATTATTATTTCAACATATCCACATTGAAATAATTTATGAAACATTTACATGCTTTTTTGTACTGCCTTTGAAATCCTGTGTGTATTTTACATTTACAGTAAATCCAAGCTTAGATTAGCATTTTCAATGTGTAATAGCAACATGCAGCTAGTGGTTATTGTGTTAACCGAAACAGTTCTGGGATTCTCGTTATTTAAACCGTGGTCCTTTGATGAGCAGCACTGTGAGAAGTTTGCGGAAATGTGGGGTCCTGAGCCAGACTCCCAACCACCTCTGGCGGAACCTGCATTTACTCGAGAACTTCAGGTAGTCGTGTGTATGTGCCGGTCGGAGAAGCACTGGTCGAGGTAACCAGCTCTGACATTAGGTCTGCACATTCCAAGCAGTGCCAGAGATACATACTATTGGAATCTGGAAAGAATAGAACTATTATTTATATTACTTTTATACTAATTTTGTCTTAAAAGTACAAAGTAAGTGAAGGTTTACATATTTTTAATATCATATTCACACTGGTGCCTTTATTTTGTCCAAATGTCAGATTGTCATGTGTCAGTAATATCTGATAACCTGAGGTGAGAGTTGAAGTTCCACAAAAGGGAACAAGTATGCAGCCCCTGTTATCTATGCCTGCTAAGTAGATTTACGAATTCTATCATTTATCATGTTTCCTAGTCTTAGTTAAACTAACAAAAAGAAAACTATAAAATGAATTTTGCAAATACATTTTTTCAAATATAAGAAAACCAAACCAAACCAAGAGTGGCAGAGTTAGCCCTTCTAATTCTTATAGCCTTCCTCAGTCTCCATGATAGGTAAACAAGAACGATGATATAATCGGATTTACTGACTAGTGAGGGGAAACTTCTAAAATTATCAAAATATCTACTTGACATATCTATTAATATTTCTATAGGTAATCGTCAATGTAGCCCACAGGTATATTGCTCTGTTTATCACGTGCACTTATAATTTGTTTTTTGGATATTTTATAATGCATGTCAGGTATAAGTATAGTAAGTAGAACACGTACACAATATTAAAATGGGCAATCATATATTCCAGTAAAGATTTGTTTTGCTTATGTATGTATTTATTTATTTTTGGTTGCGTGGAAATCTCACAGTGAAGACCTGACCTGTGGGGAGCTGGAATGTTTCCCAGGTTCACTCGCAGCTCTGTGCTTAATTGTTCCCGGCAGCCCCTTCAGGCGGGGAATATGTGTTCCCTCTCAGACTGATGCAAAGTGACAGTCTAAGCAGAACTGTGTATTTTTCTCTACTCTCTCTACTCTCTCTACTACCTAATTGTGGGAAGAGGGGAAATAATTGTTAGGAATTCCAGGGGCCCTTCCTGCACAGCAGATTGTTTACTGACCAGAGGAAAGGCAGAATCAATAGGAGAGAGTAACTTTACCGAGTCCAGTGAAAGTAAAGCCTTGAAGGCAAACCTGCAAACTGCAAAGTGGGTCAGTCACTACTAGTTCTTTTGGGACACATTAAAGATAACCTAGAAATGGGAATTTAATGTTTAAGCAGAAAAAGCAAAAGGTAGAATTTAAATAGTTAAATATGAGCCCTAGTCTAAATAAATGGATGCATACATAATCTCCAAAAATATGTTTGAGTTCTAAGAGTTTATATTAAGAAAGTAAAACTTACATAGATGCACTTTTCCAATCCAAGTATATATACTTTTTTTTTTTTTAATTTGATTTGAAGAGAATAGGATTAACAGACTTTGGAGAATGAGCAATGAAATTTGAGTGGCCCGTAAATGAAACAAGCCAGACATGTGGAAAGGGGACAACTGAACCAACAAGTAAATTCCCCTGGAATGTGGTTATCTATTAAACATGAATCTTCATAAGGGAGGAAAAAGGGGAGCAGTGTGCAAAGCCCACCAAAACAGAGCAGACATTTGGCAGGAATGCCATCAAAACTTTAAATTGAAAGTATGTATTTTCTACTTCGAGGATGTCCAGTCATATTCAATTGCTTCCTCAGCATCCTCAGAACTGTCTATAACAGATTTTAACTTTCACGTAATGATGGCCAAGTGGACATAACTTTTCTCAAACTGTGTTCCTTGGAACAGTCGTTTTTTTTTTTTCAATATGCCTTAGGAGAAATGGTACCACATTCAAGTAAAAAGTAGGAAAACTTTCGCACTGTATTACTGTCCTAAAATTCACATTGCACATTCACACAATTAATGGTTTCAGAGTTCCTTGAAGTCCCTAAATTAGTTGTTTAACTTTGTTTATTCTACCATTACTTAAGCATCTTAAATTTCAGAAAGTTTACTGTGACGTCTGTTAATGTCCAGGAAACTAGTGTCTTACAGAAAACAGTTTGGGAATTGCTGGGCTAGAGGGATGTTGTTATGTATTACTGTTGCCAGCATGCTGTTGGCCTTAATATCAATACCTAAGTTTAAAGAAAATCAAAGATAGGTATTGGAAAAACATTTTAAAAGATTTTAGTTGAAACTTCTCAGTTCCTTGAGCCTTCTTCTGGGTTATTTTCACTCTTGCATTAATGTATCAGCAAAAGGCCTGGTTAAAAAGGAGCCTGACAAATAATATTGAAATATTCTCAAGTATGAAATCTGAGATTCTATGAAGGCCAGGTATTTCTGAAATGAGATAGACATGCCCTCAGAAGTACAATGTAGAAAGTCATCGCTGCTGTTGTTTGGATGTTATACTATGCTGCTGGAAAATAACTGCATTTACATTTCAGCTCATGATTACTATTTATTTCTTAAGGTGAAAAGAAAGCTGAGCTGGAAAAAAACAAAATTCCCTAAGGAATTTCTTGTAGGGATCAAGGGACAAAATAGTGTAAGGTTTCCAGATGCCCAGAGATACGGTGTAATCTGACCTGCCTACACTATGGTTAACTTGGTAGAAGTGTGGGAAAATATCTTTCAGCACTAGACTTTGTAATCTTGTCTCACTTACAATCATTATAAATGATATAGCTTGGCGAATAAAGCCAATTGTATTGATGAAGAAAATGTTATCTAAAAATATCTGAAGACATTGTTACCAATATGATTGTTTTGGTGTCTACTTCCTCAGCACACACAAAGTTAGCCACACTTATTTAACATATATGAACTGAATTACAAACACACTTACTTTGTTATTATTATTTTTCAGTTAAATCTAGTATTAGTTACTTGTAATAATGGATATAAATGGTTCAGAATATAATTGTAAACAACTTGAAATAATTAGGTTAAAAACTAGTAGAGAATCTAGTTTTAATTATTTATAATAATGGACATAAGTGGCCCAGTATAGAATGATAAACAAGTTAATGTAATTGGGTTAAAAACAAGTAGAGAAGCAAGCATCTAGAAGTATTATGTCTTTAACTGTCACAAAAAGGTAGATTCTAATTTCCATACAATTTGCAACAGGGGCATGTGAAATTACCTGAGAATATATCTTGCTTTCTTTTCACAGGTTCTAAATTTTCTTTAGTTTTCAGTCTTTTTCTATGATCACTGTAATACAAAATATGATGTTAGTTTTACCGAGCTAATAGAATAGTTTGCTTCAGTTATTTCATTCATTTGTTTCAACAAGTGTCCAATTTGTGCCAGCCAGGTTGCTTACGCACTCTGGGTACATCTATGAACAGGACGGACATGGTAGCTAATGTAAGAAGCTTATAAACTGTGGAGAAATGCAATGACATGTAAACAGACTGAGCGACTGCATTCTTTAATTGGTTGGAGTGCTATGAATTGCAACATATTATTATCTCACATCAAGGACAAAGGTTGAATTACTAGAAGCATGTTATTAAAATCATACATTTGCATTTTTTGTAATGTGCTTTCCTGAATTTCAGAAGATGATTTTCTGAATGGGATTCAGTGGGGCATGACCTTTGAAGAGTGTTGACAGATTTGGGTTCACCCCCCCAGGCCCTCCTTCTTCTTTCCTGGTTAAAGTTAAAGGTGGGGGGGGGCGTGGCTGTGAACGAAAGGACAGCTCATGGCCTGTGTGAATTTGGTCGTCATTATGTTTGTGTCAGTTCACATATCAGAATTACCTGGGAATATGACAATAAATTTATAGTAATCCTCAGAAGCCAGATAAAATGTCTCTATCAGGCTGATGCCTACCTAATTTTTCCTATATTCTCATTTATGTTTCTATTCAAGATGTAGGGAAAGTGATTGTCCAGACATTATAATTCTGACTTGAGAGAGGCAATTCTGACTAGAGTGGAAACTGCTAAACCACTTCTGTTTTGTGGGTCTGTTTTCTCAGTAGCTTCAAACGGGTGAGTATTTGTGTCCCTGAAATCATACACTTCAGGGAAGGTAACTGAAAATAAACAGAGAAAAAAAGAGAGAGAGGAGAGAAGAAATCAGAATGAGATTAGGAAGAAAGATGACATTATCTGCAATGTACGGTTCCTATACATTTCTTACAGAAGTTAATGATCCTTAAATTCATCCAATAGCAATGTGAATGTGAATGAATGTGAGTGAATAGAAGAAGCAGTGAAACTGGATCTACTAGTCTGAAAAACACCAGGTGAACCAGGTAGCCTCGGGAATTAAGAGAAGTAATCTACCTGAAAGTCTCATTTTATAGAAATGTCCTTGTTGATAGGACTCATGAAACGTAATTTCTCTCTGTAAACCGTGATTCTTTCATATCTATGGTGGAAGATAATTTGACTTTGGGTGGTGGGCACGCAGCGGAAAACAGATCACGTGTCATAAAATGTGCACTTGCAACCTGTATGACCCTATGAACCAATGTCACCTCAATAAATTTAATTTAGATTTTTCCTGTTAATAGGCATTTAAGATGTCATATTTTCAACTGTTTTTATTTCCCTAAAAATAATACCATCCTAATGTAGCCTGGAGATTTAGCAAACAGGAAAGCAAATCAAATCAATAAAGGAGGCATGTATATAAGATAAGAAACAAAAATTATGATCCAAGGGGAATGAACAGCAAACTAGACCCAAAGACCACTTAGAGCTACACAAACATGCTGGGAGTGACAAAGGGAATGAGATTTATTTTTTCAATTTTGTCACCTTCCCCTGGCTTACCCCCTTCCCTTGTATCCTCTTGCACAGCAGGTTAGATAAAGATCCAATAGTGTGCGTGCTGCAGATTTTGGCAGGCGCACAGAGGTTCGCATTTGGCATACGAGTGTTTCAATCTTTATTTTCCAACCTTACCATGAGCAAACTTTTTAAATGTAATAATAATGAAAATTCTTACACCTGGTTTATAGAAATAAGCCCACCCAAGCTGAAGAGTAAAATAAGAGTGCCACCTGGACTTTCGTGGCTAGTCAGACAAGCAGGTAAACCATTTGAGAAGATTTCCAAGCTTAAGCCTTTGAAAATTGATCTTACCTCAGGGGATACCAAATCACGTTCTCCATCTAAATATTCCTGCTTGAAACTACACTTGCTCAACAAGTTTTGCAGGGGAGAAAAATGTTCTTGTTTTGAAACCATGTAAATTCATTATAAAGAAAATGCTTTACCTTTATTTTCAGAAGTTAAATTATGCTTCTTTGAAAAATTTACTTTTTACTATGATATGATTACTATAATGTGTTTCTATTCTATGCAAGTTGATAAAGAAAAGCATGCATCTTTCCAAGGACTCTAAAATAAATATTTTAGGTTCTCCTCAAAAAAATTCTGCTAGAGGTAAATGGCAATCAAATAGCAAACAACCAACTTTTTTTTAAAGAAAGTAAAATCAACTTGAAATTGAAGTTTGCATGGATTGGCTTGTGCAAACTTTAATTACATTAATATCAATAATGCAAAATCTCTTTAACATTAATTTAAACTAACATAGAACATGTTACAGAACCAAGATGTTTGACTTGTGAGAGGTGACCCCAATTTTGATCTGTGCTCTGATCAATTAGCTGTCTTATTTTATGTAAATCCCTTAACCTCTCTTGATTTAAATTCAGTTATTCTTAAAATTGGAGAATTTGACTATCTTATCTCCTAGGTCCCCGAAAACTCAAATATCTCTATGATGCCGAAAGGCCAACCTCACATAATTCCCATCTCCATCAGTTCAAATGCCTCTGGCCCAGTTTTGTTAAGAGTTCACCTGAAATAATGGCATGAGTATTTTGCCCAAGAATAAATTTACTTCAAAGCTTTGTTTCACTTCTTAAGTTGTCTTAAAATGCATTTTAAAATTTATATATCAACTGATTAGCATTTTAACTCTAACAGTTAAGCCAAATCAAACGTATTAGGAATAGGGTATTCTAGTATGCACGACGATAAGAATTGCTAGATAACTCAGTGTGTATATATGTGTGTATGTATGTATATGTGTATGTATGTATTTTACCCGTTGGTAATTTCAGGCTATTTATTGATCCAGAATGCCAGAAGAAAGTAGAAGGTATTTCCAAGAAGACAAGTGAGAGAGAGAGAGGGAAAATGGAGGGAGAAAAGGAGGAGCAGTGAAAATAAGAAAAGCCTTTTACTTACTAGTTGTACATTAAAGGTCCACTTTGTTAGCAAGAGGAGTCGCTGTGAGGTTTCCCATTGATTAACCATGAGTGTGAGTAGCAAATTAAAACCATTCATTTTCCTTGACCTGGAGTAGCAATTCTCAAGAGTGGTGTGGATACACTGATGGGTCATGATTAGCTGTAGGTGAATTTCGAGTAATTTGATATTTGTTAATGGATCAAATTTTGCAAATGATTTTCTTTAAAGTAAATCAGAACACATTTAGGTTAAGCCTATAATAATAACCCCTTTGCTTCCATTCAGACATTCTATATATAAAGGAAAGAAAGGGTAGACTAATAGTGGGCTATAAACTGTTCGTAACCCAGATAGTGAGTACTTGTCTAGCTGAGAAAGTCAAGGACACTCTTTGGGTGAAAGGACCACAAACCAAAGACAACTCGGCCTAAGGAAAAGGCAAAATACCAGGAAAGAGAGAGAGATAGAGGTTTGCCTCAGACTTGACAGAAGCAGGGACTCAAATATTCCATTGCACTTTTCTCTCTCGTTTTCACCTGGGCTTCACTCCTGCACTGTAGACTGTATATTCCATGAAACTGAATGTGGGAGGGCAAACATCACAATTAGCTTGACCCCAGCTTGGGACTCCAAAAGGAAAAGCTAAGTTTGCTCTTTCAGCATATGTATAATATATAAATATTGAATAAATATTAAATATTAATATATGATCCTGATAACTTCTTGAGTTAGGGAAGGATTTAGTTTATTACTGACAACTATACTCAGTAATTAACTTTAAATATACTTTATTATTTACTGACAAGTATACTCAGTTGTTAGACAAAAGGACTAAGTTCTAGGAATTTAAAAAATTAGTAATTCCTATTATTGAGAAGCTGATAATTGCATATTGTGTGTATGTGTGCACGTATAAAAGGGAATTGGATAGAGATGAGAGAGTTTTGAAAACATTTTAAATACTATACTTAATGATGTATAACTATTTAAAAAGGTACCATTATAGCTTGCTAAAACTGTGAAATTCTTTTGACTGACATTTTTATCCAATATATTGAAAATTAAATTAGGGAACATGAAATAGCTTTCATAAACTTAACTATATTTTACTTACATGGTATTTCTATGTGTATTATAAACAATCTATAACTGTGACTTGACAGGCACATTAATAATTAGGTAATGCTTATATTTAAAGTTGTAAATATTCTCAATAAGCTCTTATTCTCAATAAATACAATATTCACAACATTCCTGAAATGTTCTTACAGCCCTGTGGTGACCAAACCTCAGCTAATTTATTATTCCTATTTTCTCACTCACCAGCTAAAGCAATTTCCTTCCACTCGTGTGCCAGTTGGCACTTCACGTTTCTTTTCTATTATGCTTTTAACTTTTCTGAGTTGTATTTGGCCTCCCATTTCATTGCAATTTCAGGTATGACCTCTTTTTCACTAGATGATTCATAAATTATTTTTTTCATTCTTCTTAATAATCTAAATTCCCCAAATTTGCCAAAAAATAATGATTTCATATCTCATGGTTACAGACTCACACCAAAGTTGTTTAATTTTCAGTCACTTTCTCTATCCATCCTCACCTGTCCTCTGTAATGCTGAAATGGCCTCTTGCTTTTCCTGCTACTGTGATATCACTAGAACATGTTTTCTAAAACACCACTTTGACCAATCCAAAAATGGTCAGTGTGCCCTCATTTCTAAATTGATTGTGTTCAAATTTTTACTCTAGCATTCAAGAAAAATCAGTTATGCCAATGAATAATTTTGGCATGATCCTACCAATTGTGTGGTAATGTTTTCACTGGTTAGCATATATAGCCTATGCATCAATTACATACCATGTGCATTAAACATATTGTGGGCTTCATGTAAGCAAGATTACTTGCACATAGGGTGCAAAATGGTCAGGGGCAGTTGGGGATGTGGCAGGGGTAAGACCTGTTACTAGTTTAGTCTACTAGGCTGGAATGAATGGTGCAGTTATGTGAAGGGATATTTTCAAATAGGCAGGCATGGTTTTCTGCAAACAGAGTAATATGGTCCTCAGTACCCAAAGAAAGGAGCAGCACTTAGTTGCAGTAGATTCATGTTAAGTAATACTTTTAGATCAGGCATTAAACAGTGTGTGAGAGGCCATCCATGGGTTGCAGAGCTCCATTCTGGGATCAAGTTCAGAGTTCTTTCTCCTCATATTCACAAAGAGAGAGACACAGCTAAGACAAAAACCAAAGCTCAAAGAATATGTACATGGATTTTAGAATTAAATGAATATGATTAAAAGTCATTCATTATAAACTCAGCTTTGCTGTTTATCAGCTCTCATTCCTGGGGTAGGTTCCTTAACTTTCTAAGCCATAGTTAAAGTTCTGAAAACTCCAAAACAAAACTCAAGAAGAGGTCATAACCATGATGTAGGGTACTCTGGGCTTGGAACTGGGTGCTATTGGGTTTGGACATCAACAGAACCTTAGCTTGCTAGGCAAATGGGCAGGTAGGCTGACGGCTGGCATAGAAACTCAAATTAGAGACCACGCAAGAAATCTGGTTTAGAAAATTAGAAAAGGAGCTTGGACAGCTTCAACTCTTACCTGAACCTGGGAACAAACTACTCAAAGCTGCAATACTATGATCCAGGACGACTTACCGGAGATAGTGAATTTGTGCCTAAATTCCCGCTGCTGAGTGAAGCAAAGATTGAGAAGACTGAGTGTGTCCTGGCTCAAGTACATCAGCCTTAAACAGTCTGAAGGAGAGCTCCTAAACCCTCCCCACTGCAAATTAAAAACTGGATTTTGTCTTCTTTGTTGTTGTTGTTTTATGTTTGTTTGTTTTTTTAGGCATGAATGTGGCTCCTTCTCATGATGAATAATGCCCCAGGGCATTCGAGTTCAATTTGGTTACAATGAGCATCTCAGATCGTTGTACATGAATGCATTTTAGCTGAACCACATGGATCCACAATTGAGTTAGAAATTTAATGAAAATACGTTATCTTAATATATCTGGTATCCCTGAATTTATTGCTGTTACAGGAGCCAGGAAAAAAACCCACAGGGGTAATTTTTCTTACAGAATTTTGGCTCTTCTACCGTCATCTTTAGCCAGAAGCAAAATATGTAAATATTCAGGAAAATTAAAAAGAACAGGGCAAAGAGTTATACACATTGTTGCAGGCCCCCCAAGTAGTTTGCTTGAGGTTACTATTTATTTTCCCCAAATATTTACATTGTCTCCTAGCGTATTCTCAAAGCATTATATTGAATTTTCAAAAGTATTGTGTCTATGCAAAGAGCTGAGAAGATACCTGTAAGCTTCTATTGGCAGGAAAATAGACATGTACAATATCAACTATCTGATTAAAACAAAAATTAAGATTGAATTAATAACAGAAAAAATCACAATGTCGTCAATAGCAGTGGAGGGTCAGTCATTCCTGCTTTTCCTCAGTAGCAACAGTGAAAATGCTGACTCATTCATAATTTCCTCAGTAGCAACAGTGAAAATGCTGACTCATTCATAATTTGTTTACAGCTTTCATTTAAAAAGTAACTAGTTTGTGCTGTGTTTTGCATTTAAGAGTTTCAGATGTGTCAGACTTTTGTTTCCATTATTCAGCTGTCAGTTCTAATACTATAAAGAAAATGTTTACTCATTGTTAACACAGTTTATATTGGGATGCCTTCATTCCTTTTAAGATCAAGGGTAATGATTAGGGCTATTATATATGCCTTCTCTTTTTAATAAACACTGGAAAGATGTCAGATAGATCTCTTGCTTTCAAATACTGTAAAAAAAATTAATGCAGGAAATAAAGAGTATGGAACATCATCTTTGGCGATAACTATCACAGGCCGTGTGTGTGTCACAGGCCGTGTGTGTGTGTGTGTGTGTGTGTGTGTGTGTGTGTGAAAGAGGGAGAGAGAACAATAACAGTACTTACTTAGCCTTGACTATGTGTCAGACATGTTACAGATGCTTTATATATATAAACTAGTTTAATCTTCACAACAAATTATGCATTAAATACTTTAGTTAGACCCATTTTATAAATACAGAGGGACATACAGTATGAAATATCCCAAGGAAGGAAGCAGAACACAATGCAAACACCAAATGTCCTATTGCCAACATTAAAATTAAAGGCTCTAGAAGATTGGGGTTTTCTAAATCTGAGGCAAGCAGTCCTACCTTGTATCTGCACTCCCTATAATATTCTCCAAGTGGGAATGACTAGAACTTCTAGACCTTGAGGGTTTTTGCCTGCAACTGCCTACTTGTGGTCCACAAGATTAGACAAAGAGCAAAAATTCCATCACATATTTTATAATGTAGCATATTTTAGAATTTAGGGATATCTTTTAAAAAACTGAGTAAGTTGAAAAATATTATTGCACAAGTGCTAATATAAAGGGAAGATACTATAAGTAAATACAAAAGTTCCATTCTCTTAAGTATATAATTGCCATAATTTATTTTTAAAATATGCCAAATTTTCAAATACTTATATATTTATAATTTATATATAATATTATAGTTTCTTAAAAACAACCCTTTCCACTTCTTCTACAAATAAAGCACATTTTCCTCTTCCTATGGATCATTCATGAGGTTCTTTTCTCTCTGTAAGCTTGACCTTGACACTCTGAATAAGCCCTTAGAGAGTATCTATATGCTTCTTAGCCTATACTTTGTGAGACAATCATCTGGCCAGTAAGACCGATGAAACATAAACAGGAAAAAATAATGACATGTTAGCCATACATTGGGCTAGTCTACCAGGATTAGTGAATGAAAAACTGGTTTAACTTTGAAAGTACCTACTGATTGTATTTGTAAAAAAAAAAAAGTTGTTTTATCACTTATATGTACGTCTTTAGGCAAATTTACAGACATAGATGTAGTTATTGATGTGGATATAGATTTCCCAGCTCTTCTTCTCAGAGACAGTAATTTAATGCAAAAGAGTTATCATTTTTTAAAAACTTTGTTTCAGTGAATACATAAATTAGTATGATTATATAGTGAAAATGTAGCAGTCCTGAAAAGTGTGATGATTTTTCTGTAAAAGGAATATTTACTATAATCTCTCAATTAATATAAAGCAGTAATATGATCAAAGTATCATTAAACTAAGAGATGATCTCTAGCCTAAGTGTGCGAAGACTTCACGTGCAGTCTCAGTAACATGGGACCTTGCTTTCATAGATGCTCTGGGTTCAAGGGAGCTTGTGTATCTGCAAGAAGAGGAGCTCCTCTGTTAAAAGAAGCTGACAATAGTTACTTAAATGAGTGACTATGAGGAGTATAAACAATATTAATAGCATATTGCTATATCCATCACAGTCTCTGGTACAAATTATTAATTAAACGTATGTGACTATAATTATTATTATTATGGAGAGAGTTATATTTTACTTCTCTTATTCTCCGGTGAAACTCTTGAAGATATGCTAGGCTTAGAAGTTTCAGTCATTCTCATATCATTGTATTCATTCACTCATTTATCTATTCACTTGTTCACTTAACATACATTTATTGACTGCCAACTAAATGTTAAGGTCCACTCTATTCTTTGTAGATGACACGAAGTATGAAAAAATATCTTTGAAAAAAACTTAGGCGGGCGGTGACATAAAGCATCAACAACGTTTGCAGTGTATCAGCGTTCTCAGTGAGCTTTGATCTAAGCTACTTCCTTTCTCCAGAAACAACAGGGGGCCTTGACCTCATTTTATGGCATTTATACTTCCAAGTGCTCCACTTCCTTTTTTACTGGGCTAACCTCCCAGTTCTTCACTTACAGCTTCCTTTAATGCCTTGTCCTGACTAATGTCCTCATTTATGGCTTCTACATCTCCTCCTGGACAACATTTGATCTTCGCAAGTGAAGATTACGTTTCTTTCCCAGAACCATAAATATTCCTGTTTTCTTTTCTAAAATAAGTTTCTGGGATTTAGTGCAGGGAAATTAAATAATAATTGTTTATATTCATGCTCTTCTTTTTTTCTTAGTAGTATATTCAGGTTATCCTTTTTTTCAAACCCCTTCCCAAACCCTTCCCCACCCCGGCCCTCAACACATGAATCACAAACATACATCTCTCCCTTACCTTTCATCTGGGAACCAACCTCTGTTCTCAGAATGAATGAGGTGGATAGAAAATGTACCCATATCCTCGGCGACAATTTATCCTTGCGGTGGTGTACTATCCAGATCAAACACATAAGAAACAAAATCTCTAAAACTTGTCCAAGTTACATAGAATTAATGCAAAAATAGAATAGTGTTCAATGTAACATATCTTCATAGTATAAACTGGGTAAAGATATTGAATGTGATCATCACTGATGAATTAGAAATATGATGTGGTTTTTAAGTGTTCAAATGCTTTATTTTTAACTTCTTTGAAAAACTAATTCATCTGAAAATAAGTAAAAATGCAGGTATCTCAGTACTGAGGTTGTTCAAACTTAATAGTCTTTACAATATCAGATCATCATAAAATATCCTATTTCTTTACCAGAACTTTAGTTTCTTGGTCATAGAAACCAGTTTTGTGCAATAAGGGAAATAGAACAGATGGCAAAGCCACAGCTCAGAAAAGAAAAAAATAATCATCCCTTCTGGTTTAGATAATCCCTAGAGTTTTGCCTTTGAAATAAGACTAGTTTCCTATAGCAATACCTTAAAAAGAAAAATGAGGTTTTGGTTGGAATTTATGACTAGAAGCAGGGAATCCTAGCTTATAATTTTGGTTGCACCATTTATTCATTGTCTCTTGAAGCAGTAAAGTAGCACTGATTAATAAATAAATATTGACAGACTATTTCTAGGGCTCTGTGAAAAGCACACTAGGCAAGTATTCACTGTCACCAGAAATATTTAAAACATCATTATTCAAATATCAAATGGCAAAACATGAAACACTAGAGAGATTATTTTCATCAGTCTGAAAATATGTAAAATCTTGTAGAAATCAAGAGTAATTGTTTCAGGGTTTTTTTTTTGTTGTTTTTTGTTTTTTTTTCACAAAGTTGAGAGAATTATATTGAAAAGGGTAGAATTATCTTCTCAAAGCACAGCATATACATCTTTCTTTGGATGATTATGTCACATTTTCTCTCTCCTTTGAACTTTTACATGGTGGGAAAGAATTCTTCAGGAGTTCAGTAGGAACATCACATTACTAAACATCCATTTAGGAATACCCACTGTACACAGGAAGGGAGGTGAATTTAATAAAATAGTCAAAACTGTGCAAGGGCAGCAAGCGACCTTTGGAACCAGAAGCTGATAATCAGAAATCTAGCTTGGAAACCTGAAGTTCTCGTTTGCCCACTGACCGCCAAGAAGAAACAACCCAGGTAAACGAAGTGCCGGATGTGATTCTGGATGATGAAGGAGGTGGGACATGTCACGCTCTGACCCTGTGTAAAAAAGGGTTGTCAGGAGAAAGGTAGAGAATAATGCAGAACACAAAGACCTAAGTTCAGAGCTTTAAAGTCAAAGGCTGTTCTCTTTTGTGTCAGATAAATCGTGAATATTTGCAGTTGAAAAGGTACAAACACAAGAGGTAAAATACCATTCTATTTAATATGTCGAAAATAAGATAGGAAATTATATCAAATTTTATATGATTTTTATCCGCAAGTTTTTCTTTATTAAGTTATTTGACTCAGGACATTTCTTTCATCTAAATCGTGTTCTTTAAATTTACGAATATAAACGCACCCATTCTTTTGCCAGAATGAAGCACAAGCAAAAATTAGTGTTTTTACAAAATTTTGTTCTGGGTCTTTATTGCTTTTCAGTTTCACTTATGAAGAGCCAAAGCACACACTGTTGATACCTCAGATTAGGGAACATCACAGCAGGCACAGTTTAATTTCTCCTGGGGGGCCCTGGCCACCCGTGAGGATTAGTGCTTCGGAGCAGGTATACATTCTTGCCCAGAGCAAATGACACAGCTGCAATGCCAGCGCCCGTATGTTTATACATCTTAATACTTTAAATGTTACCTGATTACATTGCACAAAACTCTAAATATATACCAAGGAAAAGTAAAGGGAATAGAGATCTATACTTCAGAATGGATTATGGCTCCAGTTCTCAATGCCCTGGGGGAAAGATGTAAGTTTTAAAGTAGGTAGCATGGTAAACCAGCTTCACAGTAGATTTGACCTGCAGATGGGTTACTTGTTACAAGTTCAAAGAATGCCAGTAGACACTAAAATAAAAAAAATGAATAAAAAAATTGAAGTGCCCAGCCTGTTTGTGATGAGTGTTTGACATTTATTACTTCCTTTGACATTTTTTTCCTTAAGAAAGTCTTGTGTGATTTAGGAGGACTAAACTTCTAGCTGCTATAGAGTCAGAAATTAAGTTAGTCAGAAAATGATATTCCCTTGTTACCAAGTTTGATTCATGGAAAATTGCGGAGACACTCCCTTTCCCCAAATGGCTTTTGACAGTTTTCTAAATCTCCTTTCAACTGTCTTAGCTCTGTAGATCTGGAATACCAATGCCATGGGAAAACTCAGAGCAGAATAAAGAGCAAAAATGTCATATATTACCCTTCAGCTTTCAGTTTCTCAAGCATCCACCCGTTGCTGCCTCGCCAGCGACGGGAAAAGTCGTCACACAGTCAGACTGGAAGGGGCACTGCCTGGCCAATCACAACCAAGTTTCCATTCCGGGAGAAATGTCATTATAGGGTTTAGAATACTTTTTATTTATGTCTCATAAACAAGTTTAAAAATAACACCAATAAAGGATGTTAACCATATGCCGTCTCACAGTTTGCGACTAAAGGGGATAAAGTTACCAAAGCTCCCTCAAGCCCTTTGAACTTGAGAGCCAGTGCACATTTTCTTTCCATTGTACAGTATGATAAACAATAACCCTTTCCTTGCTACTCCGGGGTGTGTGGCAGGCTCCCTTTGTTGTAGGAGAGTTTCAAACAGATGCTTCCATCAACTAGCTTTTGTTCTTCTTCTTTGCCTTTAAAAAAATATTCTTAGAGAAACGCATGACTGACAATCATAGCTTAAAAAAGTCCAAAGGATTTCTAGGTGTCAGAGCAGTGATCAGATATCAGGAATTTTAACAGAGTTTTAAGAATTGATTTCATTATTGAAACATTAGCAAGTTAAAGTTAAGTCCTTACTTTTAAATAACAACATCACTTCTACTATTATTGGCCATAGAGTGCAGCCGCTTATACTACCTTCCTCTTGCCAATTCACATACCATCTATCAAGTCCTAAATATGGCGAAACAACGCCATATTTTTCAGGCTACCTTAACGTGCTATTTCTTGTAAAAGAGAGTCTCATTTATAGTTTTTCTCTACCTTTGGTATATATTTAAATAAGTAAAGAGACTGCAAATGTGCAAAACCCACCGCACAGAGCCTTAAGTCTGCATGCGATGTCGCCATCACCACATCATCGAAGTCACGCCCATAACCCACATGGTGTTCTGAAAACTCCAAATGCTGCACTTTATTCCTGTGCTTCAGGAAAGGATTATAAATCTCTAGATACTCCATAAAGCTAAATAAAAAGTGATAGAAGCAGGATTGTTTCATCTGCCATCACAATAAAAAGGACATTACAATTGTAAAAGTCTTGCCTATTTTACCAGTTGGCACTTGTATAAAGAATCAGAAAGGAGCACTACAGCATTCCAGAATGTTTCTGTTTTTATTGTTGCAAGTGATGTTGGTGTGGCTACAAAACTCTGTGCCGTCTCTCTCTCATTCATGTAATGAAACCGATCAGGAATGTGAGCTCTGAATAAAATCTTGGGAGTTTTGCAACCAATGGAAATAATAAAAGGACACAGAAGGGATCAATCTCTGGTGTTTACTAGGTTAGACCAAAGAGAAAAGAGAACGCAGATCTCAGAGATATTCACCAAAGACCATACACTTGAATAACTGTTCAGGTTTCAAATGTCAACAGATTGCTGTGGTGTAGCAGATGTGTTCTTGTGCATTTCTAGTTAGAATTCTATAATCTCTGCAGAAAGATCAAGGCTCATTGTGGAAGGATCTTGACCATGAGTGTTGCCTTTGAGTGCAGATGGTTTGGGTGGAAATCCTAGCTGGAGACAGGAGTAAGCTTTCCACCATCTCACTTCTTTGTGCCTCAGATTAGTCAGGCGTAACATGGGGGCAAAATGGCTGTGAAGGTAATGAATGTAATTTATATGTCTCTATTAAAAGAATGTATTATGTAAATGTTCAAAAATATTAATTGTTATTTCTATTTGCTATGTTGTTATTCACCTTTGAGCTGAGGCTTGCCTGTGCCAAGCCCGTATGCCCTCGGTTACTTCACCTCATTGGTGGTGATCTACTTTCGAGTTAAAGTTCTAGAGCTTCTGCTGAATTCTGTCTGCCCTTCACTTAGGCTTTGTCTCCAGCAGTCAAAAATAGAACTGGACAAGACATACATGCTTCATAGGTGAAGTACTTACCAAGTTTTACTTCATTAAAATTTGAGAAAAGCTATTTGAAATAATGCTGTCATGAACCTCATATAAATGTCTTTGATCCAGATGTGTAGGTCAACGGACATGGTCAAACTATTCATAGTAGCTTGAAAAAATAAACAGAGCTAATCCATGATAATAAAAGCCAGATTCGTAACTACCTGTGTATGGATGGGTAATGACTGGAAGGGAGCATGAAGCAAACTTCTGGGTACTGATAATCTTTTACATTTTGATTGGTTGGTGGTTATATGATATGTCCATTTTATAAGGATTGGTTAACTGACACCAAATGTATGCACTTTACCATTGTCAAACTACAATCAAATGTTTTTAAAGTGTTTGAAGAAGAGATACCTAGAAGTAAGGATTTTTGTGAAATGCATATTATCTAAAATTCATTTTGGGATGTTATGGGCCATTGTCATCTGATGTCAATTTTCACAAAAGTCCCTAAGCTACTGCACCTCAACACTTAAGGTGTAAGCCCTTCTGATTTTAGGCCTCGCAAACAGCTCTATCTCCCTTCATTCTTTTTCCTAGTTTCACTGACCTTCAAAATATTTCTTGTTATTTACTGGAAACTTTTGTACCCAATTCATCTTTTTTTTAATGCAAATTCCGTGTCTTTGTGTTTGCTCGGCTGACAACCTGCCCTTTCAATTCCTTTGTCTCATCTGCACTTGACTGGACTTCAGTGACTAAACCTCAGAGTCACATTTGAGCCTTGTGGTCACCAGGAGGGGTTTGGATAAAAGACTGCGACCACTAAATCTATTACAGCCTCCTTCCTCTGGCACTCTCACTCGGCTGTTCCCAGTGCAGCAGTTCAGTCCTTTTTCTCATCCACACATCCAATAGCCTGCCGTTTCTATTTTCTCAGTTGTTATCATTTTTTTAAATTTCTTTACAACTTCCTTGTTTATCTTATAATTCACTCTGTTGATTAATACCTCATTTTTCTAGACCACTTGAATTCCTTTCCTCTTTCTGCCAAACCCCAGTCTTGGATCATCTGAACCACCTGTCATCTCCAGTGCTTCCACCTTAGAGCTACTAGAGAAAATCCCAGAACAATGACCGTTAGTAGTGGTACACATTCGTAATGACCAGCACCAGCCAGTCCCTTAAGCTGCCCAGTGATTTTTGGTTTTCCTCATGTGCATTCTCTGCAGTTATCTATAGCAATCGTTTCAAAATGTACTTACCTTTTCTACCTCCATGTCTCCCTCTCAGAGATAATCCTGCCACCTACTGCCGTGGGGAAAATAATAACCATTGAACGAAAACTATCCCAACTCTCTGCCACCTAATGAATGAATGTAACTATCTCATCATTTATACTTTTTTTCCCCTCTCAGTAACGAAGATTCTTTCTTCCTCCTATTCCAAGTGTATTCTGGACCTCATTTTCTATTTTCTCCTGCAGCTCTCACTTTATTCTATGTGGCTTCACTACCAAAACTTTAACTCTTACTTCTGTACTAGGTAATTCTTATTTTAAAATAACTCTTTTCCATATAAAACATCCTCTATCCCAAACCCCCATCTAGCTACTACTTTCCTTTTTTCCATTCTTCCTTTCACAGTTAAATATCTACATATATAGTGTAGATGTACACATACATTTATTTATATACAAAACACGTATAATACACACAGGCATGTGTAATACCTACCTTGTATGCTCACATCTAACTATAATGTATAATATACACACATGCATATATAATACATAAATTGTATACCTATATCTTACAAACTTTTTGTCTCTATAAAACTGATCTCATTAAGTCACAAATAAATAAAAACTAGGTTACTTAATCTAATAGACAATTTTCAAACCTTATACTTTTTTTTGAACATTCTCTCTGCCGGACTGGAAACTCAGAGGTGTGAGTCTGGGGCTAGATATGCCTTTCTGTTGCTGTATTTCCAAATCTCTCCCGGTTGGTGCTCAGTAATTATGAATGTGTGATTTCATTAATGTCATAAAAAGTCATATGATATTCTTTACCAGAACTTGCATTTACAAATATATCAACCTTTGTAAAAAGCATAATTCTAATTTGCTTAAGCACCAAGGAAATATTTACTAAAGCTTTCAGAGCCACCCTCTTCTATTCAATTCACACTTCTCGCATCTTAAAGTAAATTGATGAGTTTATATAGTGCAATTTCTGAAGATGGATAAGAGATTAAAATAATGTATTTTATTTTATATCATCCAATATATTTTTGATTCTCTGTAACAATGGCCCTCAATATTTGTAAGTCGTCCTGAATTACTCTGTAGGTGAGAACTTGTTTTTCTAATTTATAGGTATGAGGAAATTTGGTTTTCATAAATGTTCAATATTATTCAGGAATTAAGGAAATATCTTAGGAGAGCAGTGATTTCTCTGGCAGGTGCATAACTTATGAAAGAGACTGCACTTTCACCAATCGATCTTGTACATGTAGCTCATTTTGTTGCCTATGCTACAGCAGGGTCAATGCCACCACGGGAAAATAACCTCCCTTCTGTTATTTTGGAGTTTGCCTTTATGTGGAAGTCAGTACTCTTCTACTTGAGTATGAATGGTTTTCCATCTTTCATCTGTCATAAATGATTATCAGTCCTATCTTCTCATCGCTAACTATTAAATTACATGATACTATTTTGCAGCAAACTGACTCTCTACCCACCAGGTAACAGTCAAGTGGTCTAATGCTAACTTACTCCTGCTCTATGCTTACCAAAATCTCCACAATGACATTAGGGGAACAGAATTGCTTGGAATATTTACTTTCCATCCACTCTAGCATCTGATCTTAGATGAATCCGAATATTAAAATAGTTGTATTGCATTTTGACTCCTAATATGATATTTTTCTTTAATTATAGAATAGTATTTTTAAAGCCATATTATTATGGCTTTATTTATTTTAAGAATATGTAATATAACATTTTTCAGGATATATAAAAGAAATGTCTCTATTCTTAGTACCAGAAACAAGCATTTGATATATTCTCTGCAATTGGTGTATTTTATTTTGCAGAAGTTGAGTCACATTCTGATTGAATTATCTCATTGTCTAAGTATCAGCTCACAAGAGTATGAAAAGAAAGTATGAGTTTTGTTGTTGTTGTTGTTGTTGTTGTTGTTGTTGTTATTCTAAATCAGAAGATAGCCCCTATTTCTTCCAAAGATCCTATAGAGAAGGTGACCAAGGAAATCCTACCAGTTGCTCTGAGGATTAAAAACTTACTTTACTGTGCAGGGGAAGCCCGACCTGTGGTGAGCTGGATGAGTCATGTAATAGCAAGTTTTGTGTAAGAGGACTGGGCGGTCACTAGATGTATAGCATGGTTTCTGTGGGACCTCTGCTCCATGGCTAGCCTTTCGAGCTATAAAGAAATACAGTTTTCTTGAGTCAGCCTTCTGGCTCAAAAATAGTCTCCCTGTCTTCACTTAAGCATACATGTCCTCACTTAAGGATAAATGAGAACACATTGCTTTTCCTGGAGTCAGTCTTTCTGACCATGTGTACTGGCTTCCAGGCCTCCTGTCCACTTGGAAACAGACTCTTGGCTCCCAATCATGTAAATCGGCCCTCCTGGCTTCTAACCTGTTGTTTCTGAGTCAGAAGGCCAAGGCAGCTGCTCTCCTGATTACTTACCAAAGCACAGCACCTTGTATCAGCAAATGATACTTTCCATTTTAACCAATGCTCCTGAAAACCAAAGAACCGTAACACTGATAGAGTTAAAGATAGCCAGTTGCGTAGAATAAAGCAATCAATAATGTTATTAAAGCCATATGTTAAAATTTGACACACATTCCTCGTGTTGCACAAATGGCCTAAAAGGCATCAGTGATATTTGAACCAATTCACGTTGTGAAATCCTTATGATAAGGAAAACTCTATAGGAGGAGAAGCTCTATGAATTTGCCACTACTATCTCATCTCTATTTAATAAGAAGTATTTAACTCTTTAAAGGATCTCACATCCTGGCCATGGGCATTGTTGCCAATTAAACAAAAACAAGAGTAAGAAACAAATACACCATAATTGACAAGGAAGAGTTGATCCCTAATACATTTTGTAGCAAGTGATAAAATCAGAATAAAATACTATAACTCTGGAACTTTTCCTTCATCACGTATTTTTAAAATAACCTATTGGTAGAGGTGGCCATACAAGGAAAGGTCCCATTACTTAGAAATAGTGAACTGTCAACTTGTATCGAATTGTGGAAACAGATTAAAATGAAAATGTAAAGTGCCAAGCTTGTTTTAGAGTTAAAAAAATCATCTTGGCCTGTGGCCAAAATATTTGCCTCCAAATGTCATCTTTAGAAAATGTTTTTAAACCCACTGTGATTGCCTCTCCCTCCTCTCAATTCCCAGCAGGCTAACGCAGACCTCACATAGTCCCACACAGAGGTAGACAGAGAAACTGCTCATTATCAATCAGCGAATGCAAACAAGTCGAAGGCTGCTCCGTTCCCCCTGTTGAAGGTAGAGGCTCAAAGCCTCCGAAGAGTTTATTATTCTGGGACTAAGATCGTCAGAGTCATTTGATTTTTGACTTGCACAGTAGCCGCTAAGGTTAAACTGAGGTTAAGTTTCCCAAACAAAATGGAAGCAATTAAACAGTTAAATAATGTTGCTTTATTTTGTGTTTGTTTTTAACACAGATACTAAAAAAAAAGTTTTAATGTAATCAAAACGTGATTTCTTTTTTACATCTCTAACAAAAGTCATGCATAAGAAATCGCCTTTTATGCTTAATTATGTTTTACATACTATTTTTCCCTAAAAATCATACCAGAATAAATGAATATACTTAGTCAATAACTGATTATGTGTTCTTTCTTTATATTAAGATGTCTAAGGACCTCTGAAATCTATAAATTGCAGTTAAGCTAGAAAACTCAGGCTTGTTGAATAAGATAATAATATTACTTATGTTTGTTGAACCTGGTCAATGAGAAGGAAAACCAGTGACAGGCCAGAAGACCTGGATGGAGTATGTTATACTTGCATGCATACATACATACTTTATTTTGTACATATCATTTTCACATTCATTATCTCACTTGATTTCCAAGTAGAGGTAATAAATATAATGTAGAGTGAGTGACATTTGACCAAAGACAATTTAAAAAACAGAAAAATACAGATTAAGTGATTTACCTTTGACCACATATTTAGTAAGAGTTGGAGCCAGGCTCAAATTCACTTCTACTTCCGTGAATTGCATGCCATCAGCTCTGGAATTATGTCTTCTTAAATGACATGGAGTGTTTGGTTTTATTGATAATTAAAAAAAAAATTCATCGTATTCTTAAAGAATAACTTCTTAGCACCAGAAGCAACTTGGCATACTATTGCCTCACTCTTGTACGTCTGAAAAAGAATACCTTAACCTTTGTCAGGGGAAATGGGAAGCATGGATGTGTTGATTGTATCTGCATATGTTGGCAAAAAAAAAAAAGTTTAAAAATGTTGGACTGTGACCAACACAAGTCCCCTCTTAACTAAATTTCTTTTCCAGATTGCTCTTAATTGCTATTCTGTGAACAAATATTTCCTTGCCTTAAGTTAATTGAAAGGAGTGTCAGTGTAGAGGGCTAACAACATAGGAAGAGTGGGTTTGAAGAATGACCCCTTTTAAGACTCCCTGGATAATGGGCAATCTTCAGGTATCCTAGCAGGAGAGGAAAGGGGAACATGGTTCCATGGAGGACCTCAGGACTGATATTTAACAAAGTATAGAGAAGCACCCTATTCCCGAGAACTAGGAGAAGAAAAATAAGCCGAGCTACATAAAACATCGCACATGAGTTGCCAAATGTAGACACACCCAGGTTTCCTGTTCCACATGAGGTTAGAGCCGGCATTACACACAGCCAAATGTGGCCTTGCTCTGACCCAAATCATGCCACGAGGGAAGAACCAGTCACTCTGAGAAGTAGTTCTCTTTCTGTTTTCTGAAGCCCTGCACTTCCTTATAGTGGGTACACTGGGCTATTAAAAGTCTTAAGGAATATTTTTGTAGTGTCTCTTAGGTGAAGACCCTCCCAACACACTGTAATCTAAAAAAACAAAACAAAACAAAACAAAAAAGACATCAAAGAGTGAGATATTTTAGGTGGTATGCTAAAAGAAAAACTTTTACTACCATAAACAATCGTTGACATGCTGTTTATTGAATCACGTGTCTGAAAAAATATATGTTAACTCTTGTAGATAATGGAGCTAAAGAATGCAGTTTTTATCTTGAGGCAGGATAAGTAGAGACAATTTCTAGAGGAAACTAAATTTATATCCGCTCACTCTCAAGAAAAGACAAATTTACCATATTTCGTTTATGGTAAAATATTTGCTTGACCACACACCACAACCTCCCGGCAAATGCTCACACTTCTCATAGTTCCCTTTAGCTGTTGCACAGCATTCGCTTGCTGGAGCACGCAAGGCATACTCATGAGTGCTGTGGGGAGTGTTGGAACTTCATTTGTCAGAATGGCGTGGTCAAGGATTTGAAGTCCTTTTTAATTCCATTTAAATAATTTTGTCTCAGACAAAATATCAACAGCGTTTTTTAAAAACAGGCTATCAATTATTGACAGAGAAAGGAGAGGGTTAGAAGGAAAAATGGGCATTAGAAAACTAGGATTAATTGTATTTATTACGTGTTAGTTATGTCTGTCATACACCGGAAAAGAGACCACAGATGCCACTTTGTATCTTGAGGTGATAAAGATAAGTAGCATGTAAGGTTACACATTTATGTATTTACCAGATGATGACAAGGAAATGACTATACTGTCCAACACAATGCAGAAAGGACTTCATTGCATCACTTTTTTCGCAACTGTAAAGGAGTGAGTTAGTCCATTTGCGCAGATGTAATCCAGAAGATAAATCGTGCCTAAAGGATTTTGAAGAAATCATTTAAACCCAGCACATATTACCTTCCAAACACTAAGTCAATAAACATCTGCAGTTTAAGTTTTAAAACCCAGACTTTCTGAGCAGCAGCACTATCTTCTGAAGGGCTACCTGGAGGCTGGCTCACGGTGGACGCCGTGCCCGAGAATCTGGCGGCGCACTGCGTTTATTAGAAGAGGTAGGAGGCAGAGCAGCTATTTGTTCCACAGGGTGCAGATCTTTCCCTCCTGTCCTTCTGTTGACTGGCCAGTCAAAATGTTTTGCTGTATTACAGAAAGTTTTATCACTGTTGACTGACTTACCTCTTCTTAACTAAAGGGGTTCGTTATTGAAATTTATTTTGTTTAAAAATTGGATAACTTTTTTTCCCCAATCACAAGTGTGGGATATCTGTTATCTTTAGATAACAGAAGGTGAGAGAGACAGTTGTTAGTTTTTTGTATATAGTTACCTTTCCATCTCTCTAAAATCTAACATATGGAGGAATCAGGAATAAATATGCCAATATGTTAATTATTGGCTTAATCTTGATGATGAATATCTGAGTACATGCTATATATTTTTTTCTCAAAAGTTAAAATGCTTATATTTTAAAACTTTTTAAATCCCCAAAAGCTCATTGTGAAGCCACTGAAAATGAAAAACTATGAAAACTAATTCACCTATATAGCAACCACTCAGAATTGCTTTAACATTTTCAGAATAAGTCTTTCTGTGTTTATTTTTAAAATATGCATTGTCATATATTTTTGTTGGTTTGTTTTGTTTCTCACACATTTTTGATACATTGTATAATTTGTTATTTTAGTCTTTTTTTCTTAAGCATTCATGTCACCAAATTTCACCACCAGAACCATTTCCAATGTCATTAACCATACTTGAAAACCACATTTATAATCATATTACATTGAGTCATTTCACAATAATTACAGATCTAGTCTCCTATTATTGGCATTAACATTATTTTCAATGATTTTTATGCAGAAAAGAACACTGTTATATACACCCTTGTAAAAGTCATCTTGATGACTTCCTTAAGACAATTTAAGATGTTAAATTACAAGGTCAAATACAGTACAGCTTGATATGTGTAAGAACTATACATATCAAGCTGAATATTTAGCTACCATTTAGGTATAATATAAGAACTATACATATCAAACTATTTTCCAGGATGTTATAATTTTTCCTATAAGAAGAATATGATAGTGTTTAAGTTATCACACCCTTTTAAACTTAGGAAAATAAATAGGGTTTTGGATTTTTGTCATTTTAGGGGAAAATATTAGCTCACTTTTATTTTGATTTATTTGATTCCTTTTCAGGGTGATTGTTAAAATATATTTTTGCATTTTTTGGTCCCTTGAATTTCTTAGTTTAGAGACAGCCTTGCTGTAATCATGGTGTTAGTAATGTGTGTGTGTATGGGTATATATACACATAAAATTAACCCTGTTTTTTATTTGCATCAATGCAATATTAACAGTTTGTATTTTATTATTGGTATAAATATTTGTAAATTATTATGTAGTCAAATGTTTGTTTGTTTTACCATTTTTCCTTTGGCTTTGTGCTTGGAAAGTCTTTGAATTAGTTCCCTACGATTGCAGTAACTGCAAACAGGGTGTCTTAAAATAACAAAAAATTATTCCCTGATAATTCTGGAGGCAGAAGTCCAACGTCTACATTACTGGGCTAGAATCGAGGTCAGTAGGATCACACTCCTTTTAGAGGCTCTAGGAAAGAATCCATTCCTTGCCTCTTAATATTTCTGGAGCTGCCTTCCATGGCTCATGGCCCTTTCTTCCTTATCAAAACCAGTAATTTAACATCTTCAAATCCCTCCTTCTGTTTCCATCTTCACCTGATGGTCTACCGTCTGAGTGTGTGTCTAATCCCCCTCAGCCTCTCTGTCTTATAGGGACACTTCTGATGGCATTTAGAGCCCACCTGGGACACCTCAGGGAATCTCCTCATCTTGGGGTCCTTAGTCCCATCTGCAAAAATTTTACCACTTAAGGTAACATTCACATGTTCCAGATATAATGTTCACTTTTGTATTTTAGGCCTCTTACAATTCATTCTCTCTCTCTATCTCTCTCTCTCTTTCTGCATCTGAATATGATATATTTAGACTAGTTTTGGTATTTGTCTTTTATATTTACAACAAATACTGCTATTTATTTCAGAATTCTGAATATTTAGCTACCATTTAGGTATAAAGTGCTTATTTAAAATACTTGAGAATCTATGATATATTTGTATTTTAGTTACATATACTGCTTTTAATTTAAAAACTTATTCTTTCAGACTAATAATACTGGAAGAAAATATGTGTTCTGTCTAAAAAATATGTGTTCTATATAGAAAAAGTAACTATTAAACCATATCATATCAAATCTTGATACTTACTTGGAGGTGAGAAATGTTTTTATAACTACTATTTTTTTTAGAAATAGCAGTTCTAGCATTTAAAAATATTATTAATTACCAAAGTAATAGAATATGAATTTCAAGGGCAGGTTGAAATGACATCTTAGAGAAAGATCCTGGAATATCAAGCTAGTAATATTCTTTCTCTCTTGCAAAAGGTCATTGTCATAATCAGATTTTCAGCAACTTAATGTTGATGACTGTGTGACTGTAGGGAAAATAAGCTAGAAATACATAGTAGGTGGCATTTTTAGATATCTAGTAGAGAAATGATTAGTGTATAAAATAGACTCATATAATTGGAAGTATAAAAGAAATAGGACCTTATCCAAAATTGGACTTCATTTGCCCACTGACAATATGTGATAGGTGTGTATAATCAACACCGATATGGTGATTTGCTGAGGTATAAGAGAGAGGAAATTCAATAAGTCTGGAGCTTTAAATCCAAGCAAAAGAGAGTAATGCATTTAAAATTGAATAAATAGGAGAATAAAAATTTGAAAGGGAAACTAATTAATCTTCTCTTAAGGAGTTTGAGGTTGGTTACTTCAAATTTATTTTGTGTAGTAAACAGCAAGCTGCCAGGTGTGTCGTTTTGATGTTTAGATCATTTGAGAAAGATTCAGTAAGGGTAATATTTGATATTGTGGGAGAAAAGTAGATTAGGGAAGAATATGTAGTCCTGGCCAGGTGGCTTGGTTTGTTCTGGCATTGTCCGGTACATGAATATGTTGTGGGTTCAATTCCCAGTCAAGGGCGCATACCTAGATTGTAGGTTCAGTTTCTGCTTGGGGCACATACTGGATGGCAACTGATTGATGTTCCTCTCACACATTGATGTTTCTCTCTCTCTCCCTTCGTCTCTCTCTCTAATCACTAAAAAATAAATAAACAAAATAAAACGTATCCTTGGGTGAGGATAAGAAACAAATAATACATAGAGTGAAAAGGATGTACTCTGAGCATAGGACCTAGAAAGTGTCTGTATTTAGGGGACAAGTGGAATAAGCTAGTGAAAGAGCTTAAGATGCCGTGGTATAAAAAGTGTTTAAAGCAGTCATAATGTTAGTAAAGATGGTGCACTCAACCATTTCAGATTGTGGCCCACAAACAAGGCATCAGTGGATACAGTGGTAAGTTCGTTGATAATTTATCTTTACGAGATCCATTTTTAATAGAATAGTTGAAGTCAGACACCAGATTTTATTTGTTTAGGGACAAAAAGGAGGTGAGGATTAAAACAGTTATATATAAACTATTATTTTCCTAAAATTAATATACTTTAAATATTATTTTTCTTACTAAAGTAATACGTATTCATGCAGAAATTTCATGTAATACTGAGAAGTATGAAGAAGAAAATTTAAGAAAGAACTAAAGCTATCAAAATCATTCAATATTTTTAAGAATCAATCATTAATAATTCATCATTTTTCCAAACTTGTGTGTAATTACACATGAGATGCATAAACATGATTGCATATATTAGCTACATACTTACATATTTAAAATTGTATGTAACATGTCAGTTTATAATATTTCATTCCACTCAATTCCATTTAGTAAAGATGTTATCATAGTAATTAATAAAAATTTTGTTTAGTTGCCACATTCTAGTAAATTATTCTTATAAAGAATTATTTAACAAATTCATAATGTACAAATAAAAATACATATTTGTGTACTTTTTTGATATTTGCCCTTGGATTATGTTACTAATAAAATTGTTGTTTTTAAAAAACATACATTTTAAAATCATTTTCATACATGTTATTAGATGCCCCTCCAGATTATTTAAGTGAAGTTACACTGTAGGCAAGTTGAGGTGGAAGTTCCTCCACATGCCCAGTGCAGACCAGAAGGAAAGCCCTGCAGCGTTGGGATACTAACAGATATCCATTAGCACTTGTTTGTCATAGGTACGATTATCTTTGTTACTTTGCCCTCTTCAGTGATGCTCAGCACTCAGGAATGAAAACTCAAAAGATTACCCCAGATATGAGAGTTGAAATAACACACACAGAAGGCAGAAGAGAGGGAGTAAGGATCAAATCCACACATATGTGAAGTTAATGATGAATCTGCCAGCTATTAAATCTAAAAGGGGTAAGGACGTAGTGAGGGCTGCAGGGGAGTCGGAGGGGCTAAAGCTCAAAAGAACTGGAAATGTGGGATGAAGAAATGCACGTGTGTAATAAACAGACAGTTCTTTAGACTTGAAGAGGTCTAGGCGCTCTAAAGTTACAGTTGAAAGACTCCTTGACTTGAATGTTAAGAACCAGACCAGACAGGAGTAATAGAAGAATGTTGTAATCAAAGGAGGCTATGTCAATGGGGAAAAGAGAAGAGCCCCAGAAAGCTGGTGAGATAAATACAAATAAATGGGAATCAAAGGTGGAGCTCTTATTGATACATGGTAGCAGGGCAATGGTCTCCACACGTCCTCCATTGCTCCGTGAGGAGCAGTGAGAAACTAGCCCCTCTTTAAGAATTCATGGGTGTACATGTGGGGGAGGGTTTCGGGTTATACAGCGTTACCAGGATTAGGTCAAGTTTTATTTCAGATGAGGAGATGGAGACACTGCTCTAGAAAAAGCTCAAATCATAGGATTTTTCAAAGTTTTCCAAGTGCTCTGGAATAGAGCCAGAATAAATGCATTTTAGAGGTGTCTAGAGAATGAAAACAATATGGTTTAGTTGCCACCACAACCCCCCCCAACCTCCACCCCACGTCAATGCATTTGCTTTTTGTGCTTTTATTGATTACTTATGCTGCATTATGACTATGAGATCAGCATTAAAACAAATGAACAAGCAAGACTAATAACTGTGGCTTACAGTATTTTATAGACATGAGACAAGTTTTTTTTACTATAGAATTTAACATTCACATAATACCCACAATATTTAAAATTTATTATTAATTAAATATATCTTATGTTTTGAATAGACACTTAATGCACAGTTTCTAACAGGGCTCTGAGCTTCACCGAGAGTGCTGTTGCTTCTTGGCGTGACAAAATTTGCCAGACAAACTATTAGACCACTTAGAAAACACAACAGAAAAAAAATATTTTAAAGATATTTTACTTCTTGATTGAGCATAATGTAAGTAAATCTAAAAGAAAATAGAAATTAAAATCTGATTATAACAATTGTTCAGGGAATGAGAGCATTTCAGTGTTCTTAAATATATTATTCTATAATTGAAATATTTTAAAGGCATTAAAATGGTTTTGGTATTCTCTTTTATTCACTTAAACAAAAATTTCCCCATTTATGTACATCATATTCATTGACAAAATGGCACTTTCAGTTTTCATCATGTCAAATGTTGCATACTTGTGAATTCGTCTATGAAATGTTACCACACAGAATATCCTATAGTGGTTGGTTTATATACATTTAATCCTCACAACAAGCCTATGAAGTAAATACTACTTTACTGTCATTTTTTTTTTTAGTGAAAAAATACAGAGAGGCTAAATATGTAGTGAAAATCGCATACCCAGTAAGGATTGGGTTTGGGTTTAAAACATGTTTAAAAGCATTTCTGCTTGCTAGAGATTTCATCAGAAACATAATTTTTACCCAAGAGAATAAATATGTGCAAGAAAAATTTTATTCTTCACCAATGAATCTTTTAACAATCAAATAAGAGACTAGATTAAACTGAAGAAAATATTGTATGGTTGAGAAATTTCATGTTGCCCTGACTTTTATCTTTGGTCCAACCAAGTCTTTAGGTCAGCAAATACGACATAGAAAGTATACAAAGCCACTGAAAAAAACTGAAAAAAGTAGCACAATTCCAAGTGAACAGCTCCAAGAGCATTCCACCTTAATAACATGTCATTTTCCTGTCTTAACAAATGTTCTTCATTAACTTAATTCTTTGTTACTTAGTGCATACTAAGAAGGGACTTGAATATATCAAAAGCCACAGTGGCTGCTTTGAGGCAAGAGCTGACCCTTGGCACCGGCTCCTGGAAAGAATCTGAAGTGGGGCTGAGACGGGAAAGCACCTAGAACAGCAAAGATGACTAAATGTTTGTGAAATATGAGTCTGTGTTTGCGTAAAGCACTCTTTTACATTTAAACAGAACTTGGAGGCATTTCAATAAAATGAATAAAAATACAAATATCAAATGAGTTTTTTTAAGAAAATTAAAAGGTAAAAATAAGAAGGAAAACATCTCTCAGACAAGTTCTGTGGGGTGGGATACAGTGTTTTCCTAGGTATTGGGGTTAAAATGAAGGACGTTTCAAAAGAAAGGATAGAATTGCTCTTACAAAGGGACAGTTGCTGGGAGCAAACTTGTTATTTTTGTTGTTCAAATCTGCATCTTTACTGGTCTGCACGTGTGTGCATGTATGTGTGTGCCTGTCAGTATCTGAATTAACAATATATCAGAGAGATGTGCTCAAATCTGTTATTCTGGCCGTGAAATTGTACATTTATGTTTGGAAAACTTGAGGTTTTTGTTTTCTATGTTTTGAAATGATGCTTTCAGACAAATTTTAAAGTATTATATTTATTGATCTGAATATTTTGTCATATTTGGCGAACCTCATTAAGCAATGCTTTTATTTTTTATTTTGCCATATATTAATAAAACTGTAGCAGCTTACTTTAAATATTTTATTTAATGATTACAATATATACACACACATATACATATTTATTTAAACCTTTTTGTTATCAATACTTTCTGTCTTTTCTACTAAGAATTGTAGTATAAGAGGAAAGGTCCTGTAAGAAACAGCTAGCACACTCAAAGTAGATAATTTGAGTAAAGTTCAATAAAGGACATTTACGGATATGTGGGTAGAGTGTAGAGAAATCACAAAGGATAGTGGCACAGTGTCCCGTACCTTGAAGATGCTATTACCAACCAGAGACTGAAGGGAGGGAGGAAGGTGGAAGTGTTTACAGAACTTGGAAAAAGAGGAAGAAAGATAGGGAAATGAACATCAGACCTCCCCTCCTTCACCCTTTTTCTGACCCATTCTGTCGTCATGCTGGTAATCCCCACTGGCAAACCCCAAACAGAAGCCAGGGGACAAAAGAACCAACTGGTTGAGCTTACACCTATACCCTCAAGTTCATTGAACACAAGAAGATAAGAGAGTATTTGCAAAGGCAAATAGAAGGTTTCTGACACATATTATTTATTTTCAACATTAAAAACTAATGTTAAAACAGCCTGGCTGGGGTAGCTCAGTGGATTGAGTGTGGGCTGGAAACCAGAGGGTCCCGGTTCGATTCCCAGTCGGGGCACATGCCTGGGTTGCAGGCCAGGTCCCCAATAAGGGCCATGTGAGAGGCAACCATACATTGTTCTTTCTCCCTCCCTTCTCCTCTCTCTGAAAATAAATAAATGAAATCTTTTTTAAAAAAATCTAAAAACTAATGTTAAAACAATGTAATATTTAATTTGAAAAACTCAATCTCTTATTAACCCTGATCAAAAAATGCTAAGTATAATTAAGGAATATCTGGTCAGTGGGGAATTACTGCAGGCTTCTTAGGTCCCTAAATCTTGGCCCAGCAGCAACTAAAAATATTTTTATTTTCTTTCTACTTCAACATGTACTTGTCCTCCACAGTTCCCAGTCCACCCGTGACTCAGCTCTCCATTGACTCCTGGCTCTGCAGCTCACGTAAGCCCATTCGTTCACTCTCCATGGCCCCACCTTAGGGCACACCTAGGTTGCCCTATCTCTGCATGCCACCAACCCCAGCCATATTTTTCCATCCATATAGGCAGAGCACAAGTCCTTGTAAAAGCATTAAAGGGACATTTATGTTTATTGTTTAAGATTTTATTTATTTATTTTAGAGAGAGGAGAAGGGAGGGAGACAGAGAAGGAGAGAAACAGCGATATACGGTTGCCTCTCACATGGCCCTCACTGGGGACCTGGCCCGCAACCCAGGCATGTGCCCTGACTGGGAATCAAACCGGGACCGTCTGGTTCCCAGCCCGTGCTCAATCCACTGAGCTACACCAGCCAGGGCACATTTATGTTTAAATGTGCTTTTCTTCATGTCTCATTATCTTTGGCCTTTCCTTACCAATCCTATGCAAAATTTCAACTACTCTCATACACACACATCACCTACTAGCTGCAGTAGCTAAAAAAAAAGCAAGTGCTCAGAGATGAGGATTTCATGATGGACAGAAGGCACATTGCTATAGAAGTCTGGTGGTGGAATTACTTTGCATAGGTGGGCTCTTTCTAGTCCATGTAAATCAAATCACACAGGTGGTCCTACTCAGCAAAAAAATAATCCACTCTCCAAGGTATCAGGACTAATGCATGCGAGGTTGCTACTCGGAGTTATTGGAAAAACACTTTGGACTATAGGAGTCCTATTTTCAAGAGTAAAATTAATGTAATATTAAGGTGGCTTTGGTTTACCAGAGTTTGATCAAATAAATTGAAAGGATGGATAGAATGAAAGTTCTACTCAGATATTTCATTAAAATTAACTTTGGTTCTTCAAAGGTCACACAAGACACACTCATTATATATATAACCATATATACATATATAAATATATATATATATATACATATATATTTAGTTTTGCTGTCGTTCCAAGAAAGCAGATAGCAAATAAATACTTGTGTCCAAGTCCGAATCACAAATCTTGCCTGCTTTGAGACTGAATATATCCTGATGAACTTCTCAGTTTCTCTTGAAAAACTCTGTACAGCAATTACTTGTACTTTCTTCTGTGCTATTGAACCTCTTAAAAAAAAAAAAAAAAGAAACAAGTGAACAGAGAAAACTGGTTTTCTGCCAAAACCTGTCTAACTTGTAACCTATGCAGTTCATTTTAAAGCACTCATTTATCATTCATAAATTAACCTTGTACAAGATAGCTGCTCTTATTTCCATTGCCTTTCTGTCCTATGAAGAATAAACCTCAAATATTAAACAAATAATGAGAATTGAATCTATGAGGGATATTTAATGCAAAGAGGATTTTAATGGCATCTCTATAATTAAATACATTAATAACTGACTATAAATCTTCATTCCCAAGTGCCACAGCCATTAGAAATAGAATGATATGTAATTTGTACTGTTCTTAAAAAACTTATTCCAAAATCATCTTGCATTCTTTTAGCTTCAAATCCTAGTTATTGAAGAGTAGTATCAGATATTGATTATAGAATATAACTATAAATATAATAAGCAGAATAATTTTATGTTTGAGTCTTTTCTTTTTAAATGAAATATGGTATCACCACCTTGATATTAGCTATAAATCTTGGCTCAAATATTAGCAGCATTTTAAAAAACATGCTTATTTTAAATAATAATATTTTGTCAAAAATCTTGCTTGCTCTACTGGGCAACAAGCTACATTGAAAAAATTATAGATGTGAATATGTGATTATTACGGCATAAACACATGTCATTGTAAACTATGTCTTGTAACTTTATTGTAGACAAATTTTAAAGTACTTCAAAAATTCTCTGGAAAATTTGCAAGCCTGGGATCTCCCAGCTCCTGCTTTTAGTAAAGCTTTATGGGCTCACCTTGTACATTCAAAGACATTTTCTTTAAAGACTTTCTTTTAGGAGAGCCCATAGCAAATGTGTGATTTCTGACACCTTCCCTGTTCCCAACAGCACCATCTGAATTTATGTTCCCAGTCCTGAATCCTGTTCTCTAGGGACAGAGATGACAGAGTGTCTCATTTAATAGCTAATTTCTGATTTGCCACCCTGTGAATGCTGAACACTCTTCAATATTTGGGGAGATATTATTTCACCCTTCGACTTCAAGGTGATTTATTATCTTTCCAAATGCTCTCATACAATTAAAATCTACCTTATATGCAATATGGATATTGAAATCAAATAAGAAGATACAATTCTATGTGGCTTTTAGTCATGCTCTCAGGGGAAATGTACCACATAGCCAACTAATAAATAATAATGTTTAAACTTGGCATCCACCACCGTTTAAGTGCTTCTCAGAAATTAGCCTATTAATCTTCATGTGACTGCTTGTAAAATAGACAGCAAGTTATCTTGTTCTTCCCACTTTCTCCTGTTTTTCCACCCCAGCTGTCTAGAATTCTCAAGTGCCGTACCCACAATCTTACAGGCAGGTTTCTTGCCTGTATCTCTGAAGAACGGAGGGCACGATGTTGTACCTCTCTGCTCCCTTCTGTGAGACAATCCAGGAGTTCACGTCAGGCCCTCAGGATTCTGTTTAGATGGTGAGGCACATGGTTGGTGCAGGCAAAGTCATCGGATATATTGCATGAGCTCTGAGTCCAGGAAAATCATTTCTAGTTTATAAACAGAGCCTCACTTCTCTCAAAGGCAGCCCTGACACCTCTTCTGTATTCTTTCTTTGCTGGTTATGAAAGAGGTTTTCACTAATGATAGAACAACAAACCTTAAAAATCTGCTTTGTTACTGTCATATGGGTCAGTCAAAAAGAGTAAACTGCTTTCCTAAATAGATAAACTTGTTTGGGGATTTTTAATTTCTTACCACATCTCTGGATGTATTATTCTCATTTCCCAGAAGAAAAATATGCAACATATTGAGACCCAGCACAATGTGTGAGATATGATAAAATGTTTATTTAATTATGTGCTGTTTATGTTCAGAGCAATGATCACAAACTCGGACCTTCTGATCAAGGTTCATTTTTGCTTTACCGTATGTGTGATGCTTTTCTAGAATTATATTAAATCTGAACCTGAGAGTTATTAGATATGCAAATATTAGAAGTCATTGATTGACTCTAAATCAGAAAAAATAATTCAATCTTTTTCTGTGAAATACAGTAGGTATAATTTTCAAATATTTCCTATTAAAGCTATAAGAAATCTGTCCTTATTCTATTTTTCCTGATTCTTTCACTTGCCAACTTCCTTCTAAAGATTTACGGTTCCAGTACCTATTCCTGAATAGAATGTAAAGCAGACTCATCTTATTTTCATAATAGAAATTGGACTATTACCTTATTACTTTATTATACAGTATGGATGGCTCACAGTCCCCATATATTTCACAGATTCAAGGGGAAACCAATGACTCCATTAACTTCTACTTGAGTCGTTACCAGCTGTTGGGAAAAAGGTCTGGATACTAAGGGAAGCATTATTCAATTGGAGAGTGACAAATGAATAAGCATGAAGTCACATCCACCTCCCAGTGAGTGATGTGACAACAAATATTATTTATTTTGTTAGTGTTACTTGAAAGAATGATCAAGGTGTCCTAAATCTCTCTCTCAATACTCATACTGCCTAAGAAGAAACTAGTATGGAGTGGACTTTGTCCTGTTTAATGGATTGTATATAGTTCTTACTGTATATTTTCATGGGAATGTTTTAGTTCTGTGTCAATGCTCATTCATCATGCTATTGTTTGTTTTGCAAAACCTAAATAGAGCAAAAGATTAAGTGACCTTTTACTCTTTGGTATATTTACCAGACAATTTCTTATAAATAATTAAATCTGGAGAACTTGGGAAAGTTGTCAAAAACACCTTAATTTCCTTTGTGTTATGCAGAGAATATAATTAGTACTGCAATGCTTAAAATTGTTTTCTTACTATTTCTATAATGCATGAAATAGAAACCTCAAATTGTATGCAGAGCCTATGTCCTTTAGGTTAAACCTTGTGATCAAGAAAACATGAATAATTTTCTTAGAAGCACCATCTCTTACATACATCACTTTCATGCTCTCCTCCGCCCTTTGGTGTGAATTAGTCACCTTTAAATTCATGTAAATAGAGCATGAAGCACCAAAAGGAAATGTTGCCTTCAAATTAGTGATCGAGTTAAAGATACAGAAAAGTGCGTGAGAAAATAAGAATCTATTTGTTTATACTTAGCATCTGAAAACTATAGTTGTGGTAAGTTATTCTATAATCTTTTTTAAATTTTTATGTATTTCTACAGAAGCCCTTTAAGATATTTCTTGGCCACATACTTTTATTCACATATTAGTCCTTGCTTTTGGCAAGATTTCATTTTTGTAATTAGCCATATGTATACCTGGATATATATTTCAATATAATTGGTAATGCAAGTCTCAAGATTTTCTTCTGGTGAATGCTGCAACTGGGTTCAGTTAAGATAAGATTTCCATTTTATTTCAAAACTATGATATCATCTTATCTTTCCTAAAGTTTATGATATCTGAAATTCTCTAGATGTCATGTTAATTTTATTATCTTTATTGCCCATATTGGTTTCATATGTCTAAGCCATAGCTTTTCACATAGATATAAAGTATTCTTCTTCACAGCCTCTGTCATAGATTTTTTACATCTCCATTCAAATTAGAGAATGCTTACATTTAGAAACACACTATACAAGGTCTATCCTAAAAGTATCCATCTATGTACTATTTTTCATAGAGACATTCACTGAAGAAGAAACAAGATACAAGAAACATTGTACATAGGACAATGACACCTCAGTCCCCTTCAAAGTGGACACCTTGAGACCTCACACAGTTCTCCCAGTCACCATCAGCTGCCCCATTGTATTTTCCTGAATTTCATCCACTGCCTGAAATCTCTTCTCTTTCAAAGGTGATTTTGGTTTTGGGGAAAAGCCAGAAGTCGCAGGGCACCAAATCTGGGCTGCAGGTGGGGCTGAGTCACCTGAGTGATTTCATGTTTCACCAAAAAACTCTGCAGGAGACATGATACATGAGCAGGCATGTTGTTGTGATGAAGCTGCAGATCACCAGTTGCCCATAGCTGTAGCCTCCTGAGTCATCTGAATAGTTTCCTGAGGAATGTTCAAGCTTAATGCAATATTTGATGCAGATCTGTTGTTCTACTCACTCAGTCATTTTGAATGCAATGGCCACAGAGTACACATGTTCACTCAAGAGCATCTACAACCCCCACCGACTAGTACAGTGAAGTCGTCATTGTTCACTCATGCGCGATCCAGTCCACTCTCCTTGGCTGCCAGGTTCCATTGATGTCATGCAAACTGTTTTCATTATATTCACAGTGGTTTGACTTTTCCAGACAGACCTCATATGTGTAATCCCATCAAATTAGTTTATTTTCCTTTAAAATATAAAAGAATCATAATATTTAGAAACAGATTATTAGTCAAATGGGATCTCCATCAGTGGATTAACCTCTCTATCAATCACAAATAGAGCAGTGCACAGACCAAAGTAACATGTTAGACAAACACATGGGTGTACACACCTGTACACACATTTATTACAATGGTGACAAGCCAGTTTTAAACTTGACTTTTTTTCCCCTGCCCTACTTCTGAAAACATTAAGTAAAGCTCGCTGTGACTATGACCTGTGATGGTTTCTTACTGTCAGCTTTCCTTCTTCCCTTCCCTGTCTTTAGTTCTCAAACATGTTTTTAATGACAAAAAAGCAAGACTTTAATCAACATGTACATAACAATTTAGTAAAATACATATGTGGATAACAAAAAATTGAAAGACATGTTTTATAAGTGATTTTTGCTTCTATCTAAATTTCTGAATTTTCTGTTTTTATGATGAAATTAGTTTAGTTTTTTTTAACTTTATCTTTACTGCTGACACTATTACAGATGTCCTGGTTCTCTCCCTCTCTGCCTACTTCCACACAGCCTCCTGCCCCCCTCCCCTCTGGCCATCCCTACACTGCTGTCTGTGTGTATGTGCCATGCATGTATGTTCTTTAGCTAATCCTTTCACCTTCTCTCATCTAGTCCCCCTCCCTTCTGACAGCCATCAATCTGTCCAATGTATCTATTCTTCCGTTTCTATCTTGTCTGTCAGTTTCTTTTGCTCATTAGATTTCACATAAAATGAGATGTATGGTATTTGTCTGTCTCTGACTGGCTTATTTCACTTAGCAGAACTATCTCCAGGTTCACCCAGAGTGTCCAAAAGAGTAGTATTTCCTTCTTATTTATGGCCACATAGTATTCAATTGTGTAAATATATCACAACTTTTTTATTCACTCATCTACTGATGGGCACTTGGACTATTTCCAGATCTTGGCTATTTTTAAAAAATGCTGCAATGAACATTGGGGTGCATATATTCCATCAAATTAGTGTTTCAGGATTCTTCAGATATATTCCCAGAAGTGGGATTGCTGAGTTAAAAGACAGTTCCATTTTTAAGTTTTTGGGGAACCTCCATGTTTTACAAAGTAGCTGCACCAATGTGCATCCCCACCAAGAGTGAATAAGGGGTTCTCTTCTCCACGGCCTTGCCAAAACTTGTTGTTTGTTGATTTATTGATGATGGCCATTCTGACAGGCATGAGGTGATATTTCATGGTTGTTTTAATTTGCATCTCTCTGATGACTAGTGACAATGGGCATTTTTCATATGTTTATTGACAATTTGTCTACATCAGACTATTAATAAAAAGCTTTCACACAGCAAAGGAAACCATCAACAAAATGAAAAGGAAACGCACTGTATTAGAGAACATGTTAACTAGTGATACATCAGGTAAGGAGTTAATTTCCAAAATGTATAAAAAACTTAATATAACTCAACACCAGGTAGACAAGCAATCCAATTAAAAAAATGGGCAAAGAGTTTTCAATCTTTTCATGAAAGTGCAAATCTCTTCTCAGTCTACCCCCGCTTTCTAAGTTGCCATGTTGAAGGATTCTACTAAAAAATACTTATTACATAACATTTTAAGATTCTGTTAGGATGAGATCCCATTTGTTTATTCTTTCCTTTATGTCCCTTGCTCTAGGGGACATATCAGTGGAAATATTGCTGTGTGGAATAGCTGAGATTTTCCTGCCTATGTTCTCCTGTATGACTTTTATGGTGCCACAACTTATATTTAAGTCTTTTATCCACCTTGAATTTATTTTTGTGTATGGTGTATGTTGGTGATCATTACATTTTTTTGCGTGTAGCTGTCCAGCTCTCCCAACACCATATGTTGAAGAGGCTATTTTTACTCTATTTTATGTTCCTGCCTCCTTTGTCAAATATTAATTGACCATAGATACTTGGGTTTATTTCTAGGCTCTCTATTCTGTTCCATTGGTCTATGTGTCTGTTCTTATGCCAGTACCAGGCTGTTTTGATAACAATAGCCTTATACTCTGTTCTTCTTTCCCAAAATTGCAGCTGATATTTGGGGTCATTTATGGTTCCCTATAAATTTTTGAAGTCTTTGTTCTATATCTGTGAAATATGCCATTGGCACTTTAATAGGTATTGCATTAAATCTATAAATTGCTTTGGGTAGTATGGACATTTTGATGATGTTGATTCTTCTAATCCATGAGCAATGGTATATATTTCCATTTGTTTGTGTCTTCCATGATTTCTCTCTTCAGTGTTGTGTAGTTTTCTGAGTACAGGTCTTTTAGCTCCTCGGTTAGGTTTATTCCTAGGTACTTTATTTCTCTTGTTGCTATATCAAATGGGATTTTTTTTTTCCTGATTTCTGTTTCTTATGTTTCATTATTGGTGTACAAAAATGCCTTTGATTTCTGAATGTTGAGTTTGTATCCCACTGTTTTGCCAAATCCGTTTATTAGGTTGAGCAGTTTTTTGGTGGATTCTATAGGATTTTCTATGTACACTATCATATCATCTGGAAACAATGACAGTTTTGCATCAGGAGATATTATATTCAGAATTATTTTCAGTTGATTTAATGTATGTCTCTGTTATAAGACACATCTGAGAAATGTACTGAAATGCTTTATATCTTTGGATGCTGAATCAGAAAGTTTGGTTCTGGCACATACCTAAGCTGTGGGTTCAATCTCCAGCCAGGGTACTTACGGAAGGCAAACCAATCGATGTATCTCTCTCTCACATTGATGTTTCTCTCTCTAAAAGCAATGCAAATATGTCCTCAGGTGAGGATTAAAAAGAAAAGTTCAGAGTGATTTCTACCTCTTTGTATGTTGAACAAACATACCCAGCGACACCCACACACAGCCAGTTTTGAGAACCATTGCCCTCGCACAGGTGGCCGCATGGTAGAGGGATTATGTACTTGGAGACTAATTTAATGGAAAATGAAGAAGGCTGGAAATGTTAGTGTAGAACCAATAAATTTTCCTATACTGAAAGCAAATATAATGCTTAGATGAAATTTTTACATCATTCTTTGGGAAAATCTATCCTACGCTCGCAGTTATTATTAAGTTTTGGAATAAAAGTAAAATTAATTCCTTGTGGATTGCTTTGTCAGCAACTGTCATTTCTATGCCTCTCAGTTATGCCAAATTACTAAAGGCAATATGAGATTTTAAGCTTTTTGTCATTCTGTCTTCTCTGCTCATTAAATTACAACTGACGGAATGTCCATCATGGATCTGTTCTCATGTGTCCAGTCCTCTGTATTTTATTTTGGCATGTATAAGAAAAGTTTTGGTGACTGGATTTGTACCCTATATACTTATCATTGGTAATATGCCCTTTCACTTTATCTCTAAGTATAAGAACTGGAAACGTGATGTTATAGTTCCAGTTTGTGGGCTGTGGTCAGCCTACAAACACAGGTATAAAACTTGAAGCTAACTTCCTTTACATATTTCAGTTTGGTCTCTTTATCATTAAATAGCATAGAACTTAAGTATCAGAATCAATGTACTGATAATTTAGTGTTTTTTCTTGATGTAAATCTTGTTATCTTCAGAGGCTTCTCAGAGATATAAAATTATATTTGACAGCAATGACTAGGTGATGGTATATTAGTAACATTGTAGAGAATCATATCATCACGGCAAGCCTTGTGGTATTGACATATACATGAAGCCAGGCTTCATGAGGGAGTTCTATGCCCGGTTGTACAAGTGCCCTAGTAGAAACCATGGCTGTCACTTGGAGAACTTGCATTGTATCTCTATACAGCTTCAACATTCATTCCGAAAAGTTCATACTCTTTACACTGTGGATTAGTTTTAGGCACCTTCTGCCAGACATTTTTACCTCTTCCTGTCCGGGCCCTACATAATTGATTCTTTTTATTTGGGACTGAGGTAGAAATATAAAATTCTTAGAGACAACAAACAAGTAATTCCTTAAATATCTTTACTCAAGGTCATTTTACTTTCCACTGAAGATAATCTCAATCATACACCACCCTCACTGGTTTACCAGTCTTGTGTTCATGATGTGGAGCCATTACTAGAACCCACTGAATGCTTTGTGGGTCCTCTATACTGATGTGTTTGCAAATAATTCCTTTGCAAGTAAATTCTATTCAAAATATTTTATTTTTTATATGTAATTAATTTGGTGTTGGCATCCTAAGACAGGGAGGCATGACATGAACATAATTGAAGATAGGTAAGAAAGAGTAATATGTTGAGGAACTTAAATATTCAGTGTAATATTACTTTACCACTTAGAGTGTATTTGGTTCTTGTAAGTTATGAAAAATTAGCCCTCACTGGCGTAGCTCAGTGGATTGAGTGCGGGCTGGGAATCAAAGGGTCCCAGTTTGATTCCCAGTCAGGGCACATGCCTGGGTTGCGGGCCAGGTCCCCAGTGAGGGCCATGTGAGAGGCAACCATACATCGCTGTTTCTCTCCCTCTCTTTCTCCCTCCCTTCCCCTCTCTCTAAAAATAAATAAATAAAATCTTTAAAAAAATTAAAGGAACCATCATAGGAAAGTAAGATTATACTAAATATCAAAGTTATATTACAATATACTATTTAAATACCTATATATCATCAATGCCTTATTTCTTTTTACTTTGTATCTATTTTTTAAAATATTCTGATAAATCAATAAAGTAAATAAAATGTATTTGTATTATTTAATGCACACCAGCTGAATAATATATAACTTCATTAAGGCTATAGAATAGTTAGCAGAATTTGGGTTTTCAATATATAATTTTGTTTGAAGAAATCTAGAAAGTACGAAGTATTGTCTCAAATTTATAAAGTGTTAAACTATTTCTACTCCCTAAAATTAAACACTTTTCTTTGATTATTTTATTTCTGGTATACATAATTTTGTACTAGAAAGCAAGAGAACTAATGATTACTTACTAATAATCTTTAACTTGCTTAAGTGCAAAAGGAATGATCATATAATTTCATATAAATGTTACCAGATCTAAGAATACTACTTTTCTTCATTTAGCTTTCTAGATTATACTGTCTAGATTATACTTTCTAGATTATACAACTTAGTTGTTAGGATACATATCTTTTTGTGGGAATTAAGCATCTCAATTGTTCTACTCATCATTTCTTCAAATGCAGATTTAGGAGTCATACCATAAATGTTTAAAATTATGGGTATTTTGAATGGAAATAATTTGAAATAGACCTAGTTAAAACTATAAAATGATCCTCGTGTTGGGTAAGATGGGCCAGTAATAGTATGTCAGTCATATTAGTTAAAAATACTGCTGCAATAAAAAAAAATGAATAAATAAATAAAGATGTATTTTTTTGTTCGGTTAATACTGTTTTGTGTTTTGTGAAGAATAACCCAGGTCTTCTTCACTTGGGTTCCAAGTTGAAGAGCCACCTTATCTGAGATATGGAAAGGGAGGTGGTGGAACCATGGGATGGTTCTAAAAACCCATGATCAGAGGTTGCAGCAGGATTGCTCATTTTCCATTGATCAAAACAAGGCCTATGACTAAGCTCAATATCAGCAGGGTAGGAAATTGTAACCTTCCAATAGGAAAAGGCAGCAAATAATTAAAAACCAGTTTACTTAAAAATATTCAGTTAACTTTAAAGATATTTCTGCCTGATGGCATTCAGAAATACACAGTTTATCTAAAATTCTGTCATAAAAATTCAACATTTTTGCAAGTAAAAATTATATTATGCATAAAGTGCACCTGAACAAGTTAATATAAAGATGTCAATTAATTAATATTATGTGAGAGAAATTTTTTTGTAACCTGATGTAGACAAAAAACTTATATTTTATAATTCCATAAATGTATGTACACCTCTCTGATCTCATTTTAATAATGGACTACCTTTATCTCAATTTATTCACACTCTGAAATAAAAGCAGAAATGTGACATATCATTCTTCTAAAATATGCAACTCTAATTATAGCAAAGCACATATCTTTAATAATACTAATAATGATAACAACACATAGAAATGGAGGCAGCAACATTCATTAAAAATATATAAGAACCAAAGATTTGGGATTAGAGTGAATTTGCCCATAAATACTTTCTTGTTATAGAAATAAAGCTAAATCTTCCATTAACTTATAAAAATCACCATATTTGCATCATTAATAGTTCTCTAATATTACATTTCTTTTTGAAATCTGTCAAGAAAATATACCATATAAAATCATATTTCTTTATTTTTCATCATCATTAAATAAGTATTTGCCATCATGCAAATAGTCTTTATTATTAAGCATCATGGGGTTTTCTTTCATTAAAATCTTTAGCAAATTTTGCCCTGGCAGGGTCACAGCATCTGCTTGGAGCATCTTGTACACAAAAAGGTTGTGGTTTCTGTCAGTCAATCCCCAGTCGGGATGTGTGAGGGAGAGACCAATCGATGTTTCTCTCTCTCTCTCTCTTCTCCAAAATCAACAAATATATTTTTGGGTGAGGATTTTAAAAATGATAAAAAGAAAAGAAAAGAAAAAAGAAAATCTTCAGCCAATTTCAAAAATCCCTTTAAAAATATTTTTAATTTTAGGCTATTTGCATAACACATATGAATAGAAAATATTTTAAACTTGTTTCTATTAAGTAATAATAATGGCCTATTACTAGGTATGGAAATGAAAAAGTTCTATTCGAAATCACAAATTTAGGTGTGAATTTATTCAAAACTCTATTCTTATTTGCAAGAAGAATGGGTAAATAAAAAGGATAAAGGATAGATCTAAGATCCCAGGAGAAGATTTTTTTTAAAATAAAGATCCTAAACCTTGAATTGTTTGTCCTCACCTGTCTTTCCTCCATCCTTCTCTTCTGTGCTCCCCCCAGTCTCTCCCTCCCTCTCTCCTTCCCTCTCTCCCTCCTCTTGGAAATACCTATCCCATTAAAACACCCCAGCACATGGTACAACTAGCAAGCAACATTACAACATAAAATTCAGAATAGAAACTAAATTTTTTACATACTTGAATTTTTACAACTATATTCATTACCATAAAAATACACAGGCCTACGATTCAGAAATAATGATTTTGTTTCCTTTTAATGAGAGTAGACAAAGCACATCTCCATGAATTATCAACATGTATTTGAGAGTTTACTTTTTGGTGCTAATTTCTCCTAATCTGAAAATATGTTGTTATTTTTAAATTATTAGAGAGAAGGATATTGTAGAACAAATGAATTAATTGATTTTTGCTAGAAATACTTATGAATGAAATCAAAATTCTCATTTGAGTCTATCAAAGAGAGGCATTAATTTCTCTGCATTGAATATGGGTTTCAGGGCGATACAGGATACGCACTAAAACACATTACAGCTGTGCCAATCTTTTTTGCAGTTATTTTGAATAGTTGGCTATTTGCCCCATTTGACAGTTTGTGAACATGGTGAATAATTTAGCATTCATGCTGCTGCTGTTTTGGCACAATTAACGTGAGTCGCATATCCACTGCTCTCCAAACTGATTACAATATGGAAGGGAAAGAGAATCACTGCTTCATTGTTCAGTTCTTTGTACTCTGTTTTTCCAACAAGGTCTTGCAAGGCAATCCTAAGTGAAACGCAGTTCATACCACTTTGTGTGATGACCTCAAAGTCTTAGAGGACATCCCTTTTTATTAAATTCCTGATACCAATTTAGATCTGGTATCTAATTTTAGAAGTTTCTTGGAGAGCCTGTCAACTGGCTGTCCATGTATTCCAAGCATGTGCAAAATATTTATGGACCTCTGTCCGAAGCTGAAGACTGCAGTGTCATTATGTAGATCATCGTCCATTTGTCGCTCTGCCTTAGGTGACTCAGAGGCAATGCTACACCCGATGTCTTGCCTCATCTCAGTGGCATAACTTGCATTCAGTCTTCTGTTGTGCTATTTTAATCTAACCAAAAAATATCAGTGTCATTCAAACTTGAAAAAAGGAGATCTTGAAAAATGCTTTTAAAATATGTTTGCCGTAGATTCTTAATACCTTAATACAAAGAGCTGACTTTTCCATCTGCTCTTATATCTTATAAGAAAATCTGAGAATAGATTATTTTTCACTAGCTGAAGAGTTACTTTTAAATACAAGACAAAAAGTTGTATCATCAGTATTTGTTCAAGGGACGTATATTAGCGTTTAATAATTAATCTGTAGGTTCAAGGTAATAATATGTTTATAAAACTGTTAGTACAGTTTTGTCTAGGCCTTCTTTTAAGTGATTGCATGTTTTCTGTATGGCATAGAAAAAATTATTTGTTTCAGAGTGAATGAAAAATGAATTCACTAGTTTTCTACAGCTATACTTCTGGATGTGTTAAAAATTCATGAATTCAATAAATATTTGGTTAACACCTCCCATTTCCCAGGTACTATTCCAGGTGTTTGGGATACAGAATAAAGCAGATTAATCATGAGGAACACTTTCTAAAGGAGGGAGACAAACAGAATCCACATAAATAAAATGTGTATGTCGGATGGCAATAAGGGTTCCATCCAACTAAGAAATTTAGATCTCAGTTAGATAACAGAAATAAGGGTTACAGTTTTAAGTTGGATGGTCAGGGTTGACTGCAGCCTCATTGAGAATGTAACTTTGGAGTGAATCCATGAAGGAGGTGAGGGAAGGACGCTGCAGCTACTTGGGGGAAGAACATGCCAGCAAAGGGCACAGCAACTCTTGGCCTTTGATTATTGATGTCCAAGAGTGCAAGGCTTAGAGGAACTCTTCTAAGGTGAGAAGTCGACTTTCGTATAATTCAGCTATTCACTTGTGGGCATAGAGTTGGAATAAAATATTCTCTCATTGTCATTCCAGTATTCAATCATTTTTATAAATTTATTTGAAAAAAAGGTAATACTGGCAGCATGTTTGTCTACTTTCATAAGGCAAGTGAGTTTTAAATAAACCTGAAAGCTTTATATGTCTAATGTTGTCATCATGTTATCTGATTAGATATACCCATATAAGTCCAATTGGGTTATAACTGTATAGAGAACAAGTTTTAAAATGCAATGTGAACTATGTTGTCAGACATCATGTTATTAATTTGCCCAAGACTCAGTTTTGTCGTCAGTGTAATGGGAAAACCATTCTCATCTTGCAGGATACTGTTGTGAGGATTAATATTATCATATGCAAGAGTGCCTAGTTTAGCATATGGCTTATTGTGGACAATAAAAACTAATGTGTTTTATCAGTGTGTAATCAAGCAGAATATTTATCGTTAAAATATAATAGGAAATTTAAATGTTGCACAACCCATAGTGCTCATATTTTTATGACAATCACATTCTCTCCTTATAAGCAGATTGCTTGGGGCCAGCAAAAGGGAAGGTAGTAACATACGTACTTGCAGGTTGAAGGTAATCATGCTGAGGGCATAGCGCAATGCAACTATAAAGGTTCAGCCACCCCTTTACAGAGGTGAATGTCCAGGGACATTCAAGGCTATGTGCTACAACCTGTTGTCTTTGGGTCTTTTTTCTTGGTGTTTCCATGGCTGTTCTACCACTTTGTGCTTTGCACATTTTTATGCTATGCTAATGCATTCATCAGATTCAGTTCAAACTTTCTGGTACTGGGAGTTATGTGATATTTTAAAGATAATTTTGCATCACCACTCCAGAGCATTATGGTGATTTAGTGTTGGCTTAATAGGACTCATATTTATTTCCCAACTTTTCCAATTCTTACTGGGACTCTTACTTTTGCCAGGGGGAATAATTGGGATAACTATAATAATATAAAGGATACAATATTTTAAAAAAATAATAAAATAAAATACCATAGCAATGCCTGGAACCTTCCCCTCAAAAAATAAAATAAAATACTATCAGTAGGTAAGTATTTTAAATCCAGACTGACAACTCATTACCCTCATTTTTCTGCAGTTTTTACCCAAGTGTCTGCTTCATTCTTTCTTACATTTCAGTTTCAAAAAAGTCTTTATTGAGTACCTACCTTCTTTTGTTGTTTGGCAAAAATATATAATTCCTTTCTGTGAAGACAGAAAGAAAGCTGATTTTTAAATAAATCATTTTATTATATTTTGACAAGTAGTATCAAAACTCCAAAAAAATGGGTACAGACAATTGTCTAGAGTTTTAGGAAAGGGTTCAAAAAGAAGGTGATATTTGAGATGGGTCATGAAGAATGGGAAGATATTTAACTAATTAGAATATTTGGAGATTTCTTGTAAAAAGAAGCAGTGTTTGCTAGTTCTCATATAGAATCCCCTTCTAAAATTCTCACACCTACACTCAAACTGTAAGCTTTCCGTGACTTTGGGTAGGTTTCGTATTTTTTTCATTTGCACCTGCCATGCTTCACACTGTTCTTACGAGATGCTGTTTGGGAAAAATAATGAGTAAGGGCAGCACACACAAAAACTATGCTTGCTGTTGGAGGAGAATGTCATAAAATCAGCTCAAATTTGGTCACAGACTCAAGACATTCTAAGTTCAGCTAAATGTGAGAAGAATCACCATGGGTATTTTTATGAATTCATACCAGGCACAGGGCTATATGATTAAACAATGAATATAAGCAAAATAATTTAATAGTGCTTTTCAAGCAAGAATTGAACTCTATTATAGCTCTTTCTTTCACACTAAGTATATGGAAAAAGGAGAAAATAATTGATAAAAGAAAAATTCATAGAATAATTTTAGTTAAAATAATATAAAATTACTTATTTCTTCAAACATTACATAAATGGATTTGTGTGGAAGGCAAAAATTACTTTCAAAAGGGAGGAATAAAAAAGTGAAATAAAATACTGACCAAATACTTATTGCTATCATTTTTATTGTTATTGTCAATTGCACTTCTTATTCTAATAGCATTTATAGAGGACTTCAGTAAGCGGACATACACATGGACACACAGACATGATTAAAATAGTACAGAACAAGAGAACTCCCAAAAGAAAAGAAAAGGTACTCTCCAGAAATCAGCTAGGAAACTAGAAAAATCTGGTTTCTTCATGCAAGCATTAAATTTCACTTTAAACTTCTCATCAGCTGAAGATAAAAGGGAAAACATTTCCGTTGACTGATAAAAAGTATATCAGTTCTTCAAAAAAGAAAAACTTTTCCTGGCACTAAATTCTGGGAGGAATTTATCATGTGTGTCATTATTTGAGATGTTGACTAATAGAATGAATAGTGGTTTTGCAAATGTTGGAAGAGTATTCTTCATAAGATTATTTGTTATATCAGTCTACGGTAAAAGCTAAGGGCATAATATTACATTGTGACCCTTGAATCAATTTCTATGAGGATCCTGCAAAACAGTTTGAGGGCAAATGGAGATATAAATCAAATCATTTGCAATAAAAGAGAATTATTTTTCCCGATGTGGTGATGATAAATGAAGACTGTTACATGTTCTAAATAATTTCCATTTTCAGAGATGTTTCCATTTTCATTGTGAATTCAAACTTCTATTACAGTAAAGAATTTTTAAATGTCATTTCATTCTGAGACAGGGAGAGAACTGATAAGCCAAAAATCAGTTAATTATTCGTTGATTATTTCTCTTGCAGTTGGTCTTCCCCAAACCCACTGCAGTTTGGCTTCTATTCCCACCACCCACTCTGTTCTTGCACAGAGCAAGGGTGACTTTCATCCCACAGCTTCATATATAACTTGCATTGCCCAGCTTCCAAAAGCCCCCTCCCACATTTGGCTGACCGTCTTAAAAGTTACTTGGATAACTGCTTTCCTGCCCTTGCTTGGCTATTTGTCTCATTCACTTGCTTGCGGTCTTTCTGTTCCTTACTGCCACCCAGAGTTCTGTCCTCAGCCTACTTTTTATCTCTGAATTGAATTTAGCTTTCACATATATCCCAATCTTTGTCTGCAGCATTTGAGCTTTAAACTAATTTACCAAACTGCATATGTGTATCTAAACTATTTTGTGCGTAATCTCAAAACCAGCAAGTTCACCACTGAACTTCCTTCTCTTGTTTCAGGCATACTTGCTTCTCATCTTCTCTTGCTGGTATCAGTAACGGTTGTAATCATCTGTGTCATAAGCATTGGACTTATTGTAAATAGTGATACTATTTACAATAAAATATTTTCCATATAGTAATAACAGTGTGGGAAATGTAAAACCTCACTTCTCCATCCTTCTCTTTATCAAACCTTTCATCAAGACTAGCATGCCTCCTTTCTATTTTGCTCATGTGATTTCTCTCCACTTGTCATAATCTGCTGCATGTTTCAGTGCCTTGCCACTTCGGGTCTAGACTGTTACAAGGGGAGCCTACCTGGCCTTTCTACCTTAGTGCTGGTTGCTAGGAATTACATCCCCCACACTGCAATCAGGCTCATTTATCAAAAAAACAAATCTATTTATGGCTTCCTTCTCTTTAAAGTTCTGCGTCTTGTCACCACCCATATTAGAATCACAAGCGTGACTATACAGAAACTTTTCGATTTGGCCCCTGCTGATTTCTCCTTCCTGTCTTCTTTGCAGTTTACACCCTGTTAATAGCAAAATTGCTCCCATTTCCTGCACTCACACATGCACTCCTCTTTTGTGGCTTTGTGCTTTGGTTGAAGCCCTGGCAGGACCTCCTCAGCTTTCTTCACCTGCTCTTACTCATCATTTAAGAGCCGGCTGGGGCACTGTCCTCTCCACAGGAAGCCTCTCTAAAATCCCAGTTGGCTATCATCTGTGCTATCTGAGCAACTAGCATATTGTGTTTGTATTTGATTTTTCTGTGACTTTTCTTTACGAGATTGGGATCTCCTCAAGGGCAAGATCACCTCTTATTCATTTTGTCTTCTCCAGAGCAACTAGTTTGCTATCTCAAAATGATTGCTAAATAGCAAATGGAATAAGTTGAATTAAAATTGTTATCAGTAGCATTGTTTTCCTTCCTAGCAAATGTATATTTCAATGTAGCCAAATAAGAACACTGTGAATTGAACATAAACATTATGGTTTCTATTAACCCTCTCTGAGGAAGAAATTTAACTTTTCTTCCCAAAATGATAGTAACAGTAAATGTTCTCCAGAAACCTTAATTTCAGGCAAATTCTTCTGCATTGTGGCAACTACATTTAACATCTGAACCATGTAATTAGATTTTTAATCCCAAATTCCTTCTTCAGAGACTGGGATAAGAGAAACATTAGAAATATATTTTATTTAATAAATTAATATTTTTGATATTGTGGCAATCATAGATATTTCAAATGTTTTAATGAAAGAGTATTATATATTTTTACATTTTATTCTCCAACTGAAATTTACCTGGAGAAAATTAAATTCTTATTTCTAACTAAAATAATTCAATATCATTAATATTCTAAATGACAGATGGCAAACACAAGGCCCGAAGGCCGAATCCGGCCCTCCGCTTTGTTTCTGCCCGGTGGCAGTGCCGAGCTCCTTGCTCCTAGTTAAGGAGTAGTTACATTTATACAGTCCGGAAATCACATTCGGCCCCTTGAAGGCAACTGCAAGGCTGATGTGGCTCCTGGTGAAAATGAGTTTGACATCCCTGTTCTAAATGATAAATTTCACATGATGGTTTGGAAATACACTTCTGAATAGAGCATCTGGGACACGGAATAGAACCAAAGGTAGAATATGTTTAGTCCAGCTAACTCACTTATTGAGAAGAATATTGAGCTCCCTGTTCCAAGTTAATTATCTATTGAACATAACTGGTGAGTACCCCATTTGGAAATAAGACTCAGACTGGGCTTCCCTCATGACATTGTACTGTCTACTTATTTATCACTTAAAAATGTAATTCATGTGTTTGAAGCAAACATGAGCCCGCATACACACACCACTACACACAGTGCTTAAACAATGAAATCTTTTTCTTGTCATTTCTACTTGGACCACTGAGGTATGTGAGAGGCTCATCTCTAAAACTGATGGAATCAATGAGAAGTGTTACAGAACGTTCAATTCTGCTTTGCAATTTCATTACAGATTCTTTTCAGTTATATCTAACAATGTGGATAAGTGGCATTTCTTCTCCAGTAAACAGAAAATAAAACACTCAGAAGAAAAAGAGATTTAAAACGCAAATGTTAGTCACAACAAAATAATTTTCTTGATATTTAAAATTGAATCAGGGTGTGCAGGCCACTAACCCATTAGTTGTAAAAGAACATGCTATTTAGATTTTGAACATTATATTAGAGTATTAAATATACATAGTATCCATTTCTTGTACTGAAACTCAGGTGATAGTATTTACCTTTAGACCCATTTCCAATGCAGTAATCAGAAACCTGCAGTTTTCTATATCTTAAGAGCCTGATTTCTGAACATAGACTTTATCACTTTTTCCAAGGCTAAAATCTGTAATTCTTCAAAATAAGGAAGTGGGTCAAAGTCAACTGTTTCAATTGTACGCAAAATGCCAGAAATCGCACATAAGTTTGTATTGTTCAAGAAAGAAGAGATATATTACACGTTACTGAAAACTACCCCAACCTAGCTAAATACTTTAGAAAGAGTAATGATCTTTGTTTTAAAGTTTCCAATTGAATGGCATCTAGGAGATTGTTGGTATACACTTCTAAGAGGCTAGTCTTATATCCCCTCTCCAACTCAACTGCAAATCCTTGATGGTAGGGAATGCGTGTGTTCACATGTATTTGAATTCTTACAATGTTAGCACAATGCCTGAGACAGAAGTTTGCTACATGTTTATTGAATTCATTTCATGTGTGTCTATGTGTGTATGATTTATACATACAGATATATATATGCATTTATAAAATACATAAAACTAAATGCTTTATGATCTTGGGAAAAAGGGTTTTGACTTAACTGCAGGCTCTTCCTTGTCTCATAGTCTTAAGGTCCTCATTACGTACAAAGCCTTGTTCTCTTGTGGCAGGATGACCGCAGTGCAGAGCATTTGAAGGGCAGCCTGCCGCCCCTGCCAGCAGCCCTACCAACAGTTCCACCAACTTCCTTGGAAAGGGTGACACATTTTTCCCACACCTACTTACACAGGAAGAAGACTTAGCTCTTAAATGTTGTAACACCTGATATTTAGCTCATGGGTCAGAGAGCTGGGCAAAGGAAAGCCATTTATGTCAAACCTAAACCTAATGAAATTCTATTATTTAAGTGTATTTCATCACCCTACTACAAAATACTTTTCTACATGTTCCAAACTAGAACATCATAATTTCTACAGTTAAATATAGTTTTAAAATCATATTTTTTTTTTTACTTTTTGTTCTTCTTTAAATAAGCAAATGGTCATTGACCAGGTTTTTGAATTCTGGGATTTTTCAAACCAATCTCTATAGATTCAGGACTAGGTAAAATTCTTTGAATCAATTTTTAACAGAAAGGGCAGCGCTCTTCTGAAAACCTTCAGATTTCTTTCAACTATTGTTTTTGCTGTTCGTCTGAAGATCACAGTTTTGACAGTCAGCTTGTGCCTTGCTGCCAACCCCACCCTTCATCACCCAGGAACCATGACAATAGTCTGGAGGTATCTGGGCATGTATGTATCTGGGGCCCCCTGTATGAAAGGAATCACATTGGGAACTTCACAGAAAACCATCGGTATGAGCCTCACCATGGAAGGCATCCTGTAATGAAAGCACTACTAAAGACAAATATATTCATGATATGTGCATTTTATTGACAGAACAAATTCACATAACATGTCCCAAAAAATGCATGTGTAAAGATTTAGCGCATAATACATAATGAGTGTTGGAGTGACTACAGTTAGGATAAACTATTTTGCAAAATTGTGCAGAGAATTAAAAATAAGGAGGGGAATAAACAAATTCAAGATAGAATGAACTAAGGAAGAGATACTATTGTATAATATATTTACTGAAATATATATATATGTAGAAAAGATATACAGTATTACCCATTTTTTACACTATCCAATCACTCATTTTTGCAGTGGAGAAGTAGTTGGAAAGTATTACAAAGCCCGTTTAATGAAAACAATAAATACATTTTTGAAAAGTAACAGCAATTAGGGGAAACCTTTAGAGTAAACGTCATCCTTGTTTGTACAATAAACTGAACTCTTTAAAAATTCACCAAAGTAAGATTGCTGGCTTATTTCTCTTTCTTTTCTAATACTTTTAAAGCATAAATGTGTCGTGGAGATATTAACATTAAAAATCAGAATGGAAAGAAAGTTTCATTGTCAGTCATGCAATCTTTATGACATTATTCTGAAATGGTATGCGGCAAAGGAAATCCGACGAAGCTGCTGCACCACCGTGAGATAGCTGAAGTGCCCCGCCGTGCCTCTTGTTAAATGTAACTCCGTCGTCTCCATTTCAGCAGAGGGGTCTTTATTTCATCCTGGCACTCAGTCTTAAAGTACACTAAAGCTTAAGTTTGTTTGAAGCTACAACATGATTATTCACATAAAATAATTAGTGACATTTGAGCCACTTTCTGATAGACTCAATTTAATAGGAGACTAAGCGGCTTTCCACATTTATTGAATTCACATTTGAAAATGCTGCTAAATACATTTCAAACACAGTATTTTTGAGCAAGCACACCATGATGAACTTTTAAAATTCCTTGTAGGTTTATAAAACGTGATTCTTTCTTTAAAATCTACAATCCATATCCCATTACTTCTTGACCAATAAATCTAGAAAGTTTGGACTAATACTTATACAAAAATACAAATTGTAATTCTGTTCAGATTGTGGCAATTACATTTTCAACCTTTGTTATGTTTCAACTTCTGGCAATTATAGTAAAAAAGTCAATATGAAAATTGACTTATTTTGTAAATTAATACATTTGCAATTCATTTTGTGAATCTATATCATATTTTGTGGGTATCTGTTTACAAATTTGAGAAACTGTTCAAAGATAGTTGTGCAATATAAATCATTATCATAGTTTTGCCAGTGTATTTTAACTGTGGTAATAAAGGTAAAGGGGAAATGTTTCTGTTGAAACTATTACAGTAAAACATTCCACTAGGATGGAAAATTAACTTATTTACCAGCCAATCAAGATTCCCTAGCGTTCTGAAAGCAGCATGAAACAAACTTGTTGCGCAGTTAAAATACTAAAGAGTGCCATTGACCTATGAGATGTAATGATTTAAAATATAAATAGTAGCAGGATATATTCCCATAGTAGTTGTACAGGTGTTTCACCTGTTGACCTAAACTTCTCTGCTTCCTAAAGTTAAGTATAACACTTATCTGGGAAAATAATTTGTTCTGAATCATAAATACTAACCCATGATGCTTGCAACTCAGGTTATTAAAAACCCCTTGCATGTTGGAGATTTAGTGCTGGTAATGATCCTTTACTAATTTAAGGCTCGATTTACCATAAAAGATGCATTTCTTTCTATACTGTGCAAGCTGTGAAAATGGAGGATTTCAAATCCACGTCTGGCCAAGTGAGTCACCAGCAAATTGTTAATAAGTGAAACATTGCTCTCCTTTCATTTGAAATGACCTATAGTCACAGGCTTTCGGAGAACACAACCTCATACTCCTTTGTCTAAGCTACGGTTTCTCTGCTTTCTACTGCCTTCTCTACTCTTGATGCTTTAATTTAGATATTCCTTTTTTTTTTTAAGATTTTTTTTTTACTTATTTCTAGAGAGAGGGGAAGGGAGGGAGAAAGAGAGGGAGAAAAACATCAAATGGTTGCCTCTCCCACACCCCCAGGGGGACCCTGCCCAACCCACAACCCAGGCATGTGCCCTGACTGGGGATCGAACCAGTAACCTTTTGGTTCGCAGGCTTGCACTCAATCCACCGAGCCACACCAGGGCTAATTTAGATACTCTTCCTGGGCAACATTTCTGCACTTGATATGTAAGTTTGGTGCAGTTAAAACCCAACATGTAACACTTAAAGGACAATTTTCAACCCATAAAATGAATAGCAGCCTAGATCCTCCTTTCTTCTTTTTCATCTAACATTCGTATGCCTACTACAGTGATTCTCAAGTGGTTGTCTTTTCTTTCTCCAACAGAGCAATTTAGAATCAACCTTGTTGTTTTTTTGTCCAACAATATCTACATGACACCCTAACCCCCATATTCCATTCCGATGCCCAGATGCTTGACCAAACTCTTCGACTGGAGAGTCCAATTCCATGGTGTTTGGAGGGGAAACTCTGCCTGGGGACACTGCGTCCCTGGATGTCCTTGTATTGGGCAGTGTCAAATACGATCACAGCCATTGGGAAAGGGGGGAGGAGGTAAGCAATTTCATTTCTAGGCCAAGAAACTAACATTTCAATTCTATTTCTACAAATTGTGGTCTTGTGATTTAAACCCAGGTGTCCTTTTTCATATAATACGTGCATGTTCTCTATTGTAGTGAATTTTTTTTTCTGGGAGTTTTAGAACCACCATTCTAAATTTTGTAAATAAAAAAATGAGACCTTGTTGCTATTTGGAAACACTGTGTAATGTTCATTTTGATTAACATCTGTATTAGCAACATCTGTAATAGTTTGCAGATTATAGAAATCTAAGGGCAGGCCCTTAATCTACACTGAAATAGACATTAGATAAAAATAATAACAAAACAATAAAATTTTCCATGCTTTGAAGGAGAGACAAACATGAGTCCATTTTAATTATGGACTCTAATGGTTACTTTAACAGCATTTTTAATGAACAAATTAGAATTCTCTCTAACATTACTGTTTACACTCCACAATATATGCTTAAAACAAGAGCATAGAAAACTGGTGCAATAATATCTGCAAAGAATTATTTACCTAACTATTAAAATTGTGAGATTTGTGCACTATGATATTTTAACTATCTAGCATGTATTTTGACTCTCTAAGTAATTAATTAACCCATTAATGAATAGGTTAAGCATTACTCTGTGCCAAATGTCATGCCGAGAACTGAAAATAATGTAATGAGAAAAAAGTATTTCTGTTCTGTTTGAGATTAGAGTCTATTGAGGAAACATTATATGAAGTAAGTAAGAGCTATAACAGATGCATGCACACCACGCCATAGAATTATAAAGGAGAAAGCTTCCAGAATTTTCACAAAGACACTGAAAAATTATGCAAGGCTTTTTTTTTTTTTTTTTGTGCGTGGAAGCAATCTTATATCCTGGGTCCCTAAAGCAATATCCTGATATAGGCAGATTAACTTTAGTGGAATACAATAGTCTATAATCATGAGTAATCCAACAAAATATGTAGACAATCTGTCATCAGTTAGCGTCTTCCATAATAATAGAGAAGATATTAGTAGAAGGAATGAAAATAGATATAGGCTTTGATGAAAAGAAAATAGCAGGTGAGATGTGTTTTAAAAAACAAAAAAATGTACTGTCAGCCAAAATAGGTACAGAAAGCTTTGTAGATGGCTTTATGATATTATGGTTTGTGGCAGAAAGTTTTAAAAAATGATAAATTGGCATTAGTTACCAGGGATGTGTATGGTTATTCTCAAAAAACTTGTAATTTGTTTTATAAGCCACAATATTTGACACCCAGGCTATTCTTAAAATTTTGTTAAATGAATTGATAAATACAAAAGAAACAGTGCAAGAAGTGTAAGTAAAATGTTTTCAAAGGTCACTGGTTTTTAAAGTTAAAAAAAAGAATATATTTAAAAGTACATCTCTGGCACGAAGTTAGCTATGTAACATACAGTGACAAGCACCTACAGATTTATGTTGAGAGCCGAGAAATAGATAACCATATTTATCTTGATTCATTTAGACTTAGTTTTCTTATTTCTCTAATTGTCTTTATTTTTACTTAACGGAATTGCAACAGGTTTCACAGCTCATGAAATCTTCTATAATTATTACATATGTCCAAATACCACCACCAAACTGAGTCAATAAAAAAGAAATCAAATGTCATTCCTACAAAGTCACATAATAATACACTTTCTGTTGAACACTGCAAGTGTAAAAAAACATGTGTTTTTCTTATGCATAATCAGTATGACAGTTATTACAATTAACTGCTAAAGCTCTTTAATTGAGATAATAGAGTTAAAATCTGTGTGAGAACACAATTTGATATAGTAAACATTATTTTTAATGTCTCAAAAGGTAGTTTATAAACTCCATCTATTAGATATTTGGAGGGTCTTTAAAGTGCTTTAAGTTATTAAAGTCATGTAACAACTTTTAAAAGACAGCAAGGGAGTCATCAGATTGCCATTTAAGTCCTCAAGTCGAGCCATTTTCAACTTGATCTGTAATTTAAGAAGATTCAAAGCTAGACATAGTGGATACTATTTCTTTTTCCATGAATACAATAAGAATGAGAAAATGAATTTATGTTGACTGATTTTCAAAGAGATTAATTCTGTGGATATGCCCTGAGGAATAATTGGGAAGGCTTGAATTTTCTTCACAAATCATTTGTTAATAATAAAAACAAATGTTAACTAATAAATGAGGCACTTTCTAATCACTCCCATAAGGTGACAGCTGCTCCCATAGCTAAGGCAGTAAATGAAACCTGGCAGATGATTCTAACCCCACCCCTAAACCACAAAAGGAAAAATGGGGGGTTCATAGACTGGACCAAGTGATATTTAACACTTGAAAGCATACAGAAGATGAGAGAAAATAATTTAAGTCTCTTTTTTCCTTTCTCTTGAAATTTGGAGAAATTTGTGTCCTTGAAAAGCAGAGCACACTTGTAGTTTTTAAGTCATCTTCCAACAAACTGTTGGTTTTGCCATTATAAAAAACTGTTTTAAAGACTTTTACTTCTGGGTTTCAGCATTTCTGTTCCGTATTGTTATCAGTTTCAACTTCTTTAACACCATTTTAAAAAGGTCACTTCTAGATAATAGAGATTTTATTAAACTCACATCTGAGGTGCAGCTTCCTTTTCAGTGGATAACAAAGGGAAACTACACATTTGCTTTGTCTAAGTCAGATGTAAAATAATCCTTTAGATCATACTGCCTAATTTTTCACTTTGCTTATTTAGTATATATCCGTCTATTTATTTATTCAGTGAGAAAGCATGTGAAATGCCTTTACTGAAAGCAAATAACTAATAGCTTTGTATCCTGAAGCACTCAACAGCCAACCTGCACATTTCATTTGTATTCCACAGATGCCTCATTTTTTCCTCCTCACTGCTTAGCCTGTACTGAGCAGTATTAACAATGGGATTTTTGTCTTACTTGAAAACTTTCTTGTTCCATTTGAGTTGAGGTGGAGACACTCTCACTTTAAAAAAAAATAGGTATTTTGGTATTTTCAGTGTCTTATTATTTCAATATGTTAATACTCAGGAACTCTGCATTCACTTATCAGATTATCTAATAAAGGAGCTATAAGTGATGACTAGATCTTTAAATAGATGGAAAAGGAAAAATCACATTTAAAACATTTTGAAATGTCAAAAAATATGATTGATTTAAGCAGTCAAAAAGATTTATCAAAATTAACGAAAAATCATGTTCCTATAGCTGGATTCTAGCCACTTTTGGCAGCATGGATACTGATCAGAAACACAATTTTACACATCCCCCCTTCTTTTTTGCCACCTTCTTACAATCACCCGATCAAACTTAGGAACCTAAAAAAAACTCACCTGCTAGCTGCACAAATCAAGTTCCCAAGGAAAGGGAAGCTTCCACCTCACCTTAGCACCAAAGAACTGAAATTTTTGAAACTCTTAAATGTTTAAGTTTTTCTTAAAATCTGTATGTACAAATAATGTAACTGGCCAATTTCTGCTCTCCTTCTGCATTGATGTAACATATATTACTTCAATTAATTTGAAAAACAGGGAGTCTTTTATCTAAAGTACCTTCTTACCTTGAAGTATCATGAACGTTGATGATTGACGTCAAAAAGAAAACACGAACTATTTTTTTCAAACTGTTACAAATTCAATCCAGAGGAATAAGCTTATTTTACTGAATTCTGTATTCATGGGGGGGGGGGGGGCGGGTAGGAGGGTGGAATGAATGCCTCCCTAAAGATTGAATTCCCTTTGTTTTTTTTACCAATTCCTCCTCTCAGCTCATGTTTTCACATGTTGCTTATACTAAAGCACTAGGGTCAAATTATGAAAAGTTTAACAATTTCTTAAATATTACTTTTAACCTGCCGCACCCAGCTTCCAGTGACTACTGCAATGGTTCTTAAATAGCTATTATTTTTGGCTGAAATGAATAATACAGAAACTATTTCATTCTTCCAATTAATAGAATGTCCTCTGATCTTCTAAAGAATGTTTTCACCCACAGAATTCATTTTTAGAAAAAAAAAAAAAGAAGGTTCAAATTCCCTGTACCAGAAAACCCTCATTAAAAATGAATTTCGAACATGAGATATGGAAACAAGGGCAAATGTTCAACTATGACATTTACTTAATTCTGTTATCATAGGCCTTTCTCATATACTAAGGAAGCATTCCCTTGAAGGAAAAAAATAGGAAATAACAGGTGTTGGACAAAAACTAATATAGGTTCCTTGTTGTCGTTGTTTTGTTTCGTTTTTCACATAACTGAACAACATCTTGGAAAGAGTACTGATATTTTTCCATTTGTTTTTAATAGTTTTTTTTTCCTTGATGTTGTTTCTTAGAAAAACCAGTAAACCAACTCATTTTGAAAGTCTTCACTCAGTGATTTTTCTTACAGAGGTCATGCACTTCTGTCAGGAACACACTTTAGAATGTTTCTCTATCTAACCATGGTAAATGGGGGGTGAATGGGATTGCAGGGAAAGGCTAGGGTGTTTAATGAAAGGGCCATAACTCCAAGTACATTTAATCCACTGAATCTTTTAAATACTTCTAAACTATACACATTTTCTTATATTCCTTAATGCACACATGCAGCAAATGTTTTCACCTACCATTCACAGAAAGATTCAGAGTGTTTATAACATAGGGAAGTGCTTGGAATACCACCTCACAAATTAGAACAATAATGCCTGCTCTTAAATTGCAATGCTCATTGTCATCCCTATTTGTTTTATAAGAAAGAGCAAAATTAGAGAAACATACACATTTGCTTTATGCAATTCATCAAAAGATCAGAAATACATTTCCAGTGGAGAAATGCTTTAATATGTATCTTCTATGACTGTACGGTTTTTACTAAAAAGCAAGAGTTAACCAAATTGTTGTGTAGTTCAAAGTGTTTCCCTAGAAAATCAAGCAAACCGCCCTTACAAAAGTTGTCTTTGTAATCTCTTTCACTACAGAGCGGGGTGAGGCTGAAACCACTGATTCATTTCACAGAAATGTATACAACAGCATGATCACCACACTAGGCACCTGCTCAAATTCAACTCTGTCGTAGGAGTTAATCACATGTGAAAACATGAAACTTAAGAAGATATTAGGAACTCAGTTGCAAGTAGACTTAATTATAACACATGATGTAGATTTTGGGTTAAAGTAACCAAAGATGGAGAGATTGCTTTGAGAAAGAAACAAAATAACATTTTCACCTTTAACTTAAATAATATTAAACATTAAAAGATCAAGATAATTTTTCTGACTTTTAAAAAGTAGTGTATTTGGTAAAATTATGGCTAAGGTGACAAATTTAGCAGGCCTGATGATGTCAAGGCTTCGGCCGCAGATTCTCAGAGCAGGGAATGATGTCCCTGGGAGTATGGGAAGGGGGCAGGGGTGGGGAGAGGGGTGAATCAAATCCCACATGTCACACATGCAGCCAGTTTTATGGACTCTGATAAACACCACCCAGTTCCACCCTTCTCAGCTGAGAAATAACTTTAAACTTGATTATTGCTCACCTATTTAGTGGTTAAAAAAAAAGTTAAAAATGAGTTTATTTAACCTTGACCAAAGTCAAAAGATTGGAAGAAGTAAACATAAGGTTCCTAATAGTTTTTAAAAGTATTTTATGGTATGTAGTTCTTTTTCTTTGTTTTTAATCACATTTCAAATGTCTTTATATAGCTGTCCTTTTCTACTAATTTATAATTGAATCCTTCCAGGACAGTTATGCTTGCCTAAATAATTTACTATTTTTACAGTTTTTTAATTAGATATTATATAGATAAGTAAAAGTAAATGTGAACTTATTAAATTTTCAAACATCTGAAAGGGTACAAGGATCGTAAAATGGAGAGTAAGACAAATATCAAATATAATAAAATATTAAAGTTTTATTTTGTTTTGTTATTTGTGCGTGTGCGTATATATCTAAACTTGGAGGTGCTTGAGTTACCGATTCTAGGATTCAACATTAAATTATTTGTTTTACAAAATGAAATAAGCTGGTCCTGATTTTATGGTTTGAAATCCAGATTGAATGTCTTTCTTTGCCATGGAGTCAATTTTGACCCTCTTTTAACTGAATTTTACCTACAATCTTTTATTTTTCCTGAAACACAACAAAATATTTCAGGATTAGTCATTATGCTAGTGAAATGGATACATTTCTTAATTTGTTTATCCTGTTCAGTTTTGACAAATATAAACTTGCTCTCCTACTCTATAGAACAAGAGCTAGAGAAAAATAAATATTTTAAGACATTTAAAACATATATTAATGAAAATGGTACAACTATTTCAAGTATTTAAACTGATTATTTGTGATATTTCAATAGGATAATTCATTAGTCTGGTCCTTTAAATAATCCCAAAGTGGCATGAATTCCTTTGCAGAATGAATGTCTATAGAGAGTAATCCATGGAAGACAGACAAGCCTCTTGTCATTTGTAGCCTTAATCCATTGCCTAGAGCGTGAAAAGTCCTCAGGATAACAAGTGCGGCCGTCAGTAAAATCAACATTATTTTTGGATTTTATTTTCTTAACAATACTGGCTGATCAATTGGCTTGTGGAAACTGCCAAATACAATACTGGTCTGTTTGATGAATCAATCTAGTGAAGTGGAGAGAGAATCACTTTCCCCTTCCCCCATTTTCCCCTTTTCAATCCTCTTCATCCTCCTCTTCCACCTCCTCCTCCACCTACACACAGACACACACATAGGGGATGCTCTTTCTCTATTGGTCTGCAGACACTGGGTCATGAAAGCTGTAGTGACAATGCTCAGATCATTTTTCCATAAGACTACTAACCCACTTTCAGGGAGTGTTTATGTTTTCAATTGTGAGACTCACCCTCTGCTTTCAGGGAAGAAATTTTTGTTTATAGAAGTAGAGTTCTCTCTTCTGTGTTTCCAGGGTCTATGTTGTAATCTTTCTGCCTAGTCCAGGGCAGAAAGATTTGGGGAGTAAATAGTAAAAATGGAAAAGTTCTGTCCTGTTAACTTACCTCTCTCACCCACCCAAATCCTGTAAAAATATCAGTTATGGGGAAAAATAAAAGAAAAATAGAAGAGGACACCCTAGACTATATATGCATCTCTATTCTCATCTAGGGAAGAGCTAATGTTGTTGTGTGACTGCCTGATTACGTGCATGTATCCACAGCAAAGTTAGTGACCCTTCTCAGCTCAGGAAGACACAGAGATATTCTCTTCATGTTGGTCCTCAGCATGGACACTCAGCAGGGACTTTTGTGAACTTTGTCATCTTCCTCTGCCCTTTAAACCAAAACTCTGGAAGTGGCTTTAATTAATGAGATGTGATGTGCATTAAAAATGTTAACCAGAGCATTCCAGAAGCTGGAAAACCATAGATGTTTTTAAATTCTGAATATCCTTTTGAGAATACCCTGTTGTAATTTATAATCCTCAGTGGACCTATATTTGTCTTGAACTGATTGTTGAAATGGGCTTTACTAAGAATTTCTTTGCTGAAATTGCAGTGGGGCGGGGAAGGAGGTGGTTGAGCCAAGTGGGCTTGTAGGGAGGAGGGAACGATCTCTAACAAGCCTTTAAAACCTTCAGTGGTTAAAGTTATATTGATGAAAGGATATGCAGATACACACATATACATATGTATATTCTATACATGCATACATATGCATACGCACAGATAATGCACAAGTTCAGCAGAATTATGTAATAAGCATGAGTTATAAATTATGTAGGTAGCTGAATTCAGATTTTTTAAATCAAAATTGCACCTAAAATGGCTATAAAACAACGCTTGCCTTGGGAAGTAAATTTATAGCTACATGCCTTTCACAGGCACGCTGGAGGGTTCTGCTCCCGGCTCTAATCTCTCCGAGATGTTTTCTGCATGTGTTTTGTGACAGGAGGGAAGGGGAGTGGGTTGAGCTCGCCTGTTCTCCCATTGTCAGCCAGTCTAGTGAGTGTTGGGAAAACCTGTCTGTGGGATCCTGTGTCATCTCTCCCTACATGTGTACAGGAAAAGTACGCGCTGCTCACGGTTCCTCTCTCTCTCTCCCTCTCTCTCTCTCTTTCTGCGTTTCCCTTTCATTCTGCTTCCCCGGAGCCGAATGAAGCAGGGAGCAGGATTAGAGTCCCCACCGGCTATCAGAGGAGCCTAGATAAAAGGAACTGCTTCTTAGCACCACTGCAGCAGCCCTTGTTAATTTTTTTTTTCTTTCCACACAACAGTTGTGCCTCATTACCCGGTGCCTGCCTCGCTTTTTTTCTTTTTTCTTTTTTTTTTGGAGGTTTTGAAGTTTCTGTGCTCAGTGACTGTTACAGAAGAAGAGGTGTTAGTGTTGCGGTGAAGTCTTGATTGTCTGCATTTATGAATGAAACTGACCTAAATCACCTGTTACCTCCAGTTTTCAGATTGTTTGAACTTCTCTGGCCGCACAATACAGGAGGGAAGCCTGAAGCAGCATAGAGACCTACAGCGTCTGCAGCATGGGCTGCTTCACTAAGATTGTCTGTCTTTTCTGGGGAGTATTACTTACAGCAAGAGCAAACTATCAAAATGGGAAGAACAATGTGCCAAGGCTGAAATTATCCTACAAAGGTAAATCTTTATTTTCTTTTTTTTTTATTGGGAGAGCTTTGTAGTTCCCCCCCACGCCCCCCCGCACCACCACCCACCTTTTCATTCCTTGAACCATAAAACCTTTGGTTTAACCTAGGGAACCTACATGACTGTGTGTGTCTTTCTGAGATGATTTCAGCACTTTTTAATAAAAGCATGTCTTCTGTTTGATATGACAATTTAAATGCAAACAAAGAACATTTAATCACATTTGCAGAGAGGAGCTGAATGCTTGGTAAATGCTGATCTGTATATGTGATCATATGCTCTGTTAATTTTTTCTGATGCTACTTTTAAAATATTTTTAAAACTATTATTGCAAAATGATCTCTTTGTAGAATGTGCATGTCTCACCTATAATAATTATGATAAATTGCATTTTCTTAGTTTTAGACACTAAATGGTTAATCATCTTCATGAATATTCAGTTTGTTCAAATCTGACAATCAGATGCTTAACATAAGCAGTAGATCATGGCTTGCCAAGAGAATATAAACTGGATAGAACAGACTAGATTTTTTTACAGTGTGTTATGATTGTACAAAAAAGACTATGTATTTGGTTAATTGGTATAAAGCAAAAGCCTTTGAAATATAATATTATTTTAATTCCATATGTACTTCATTAAGAAATGAAGACACATTACTTCCCAGTTGTAGAACTAGTTATGTGAACTTCTTTTCTGAAAATAGCGTACATTTAAAAAAGAAAAAAAAAATGATCACATTGTTGCTAGTACTTTATTTGGTTATAGTTTAATGTGTACACTTGTTTTTTTAATGAGGGTTTAAAAGAAACCCTATGTGTGTCCAGATACATTTTTACAGATAGATGTATAAAATAATGCTAACCCAGATTCCAAAATAATAGATATGACTTTTAGTGGAAGAAAATATTTATAAAACTGAGGTATTAGTAAAGTGGAATTTAAGATTAAACTGTTTTAACTCAAGTAGTTTTACTCTCTAAGGTGTTGCTTTCTTGTGATTCTCAGATTTCTAGAATAGGGGTGTGGGGCAATGAGAAGCTTCAATTATAATCCATTTTTAGCCTCCAATGTAAAACAAATGCATTAAAATTATCCTATAGAGGTGTCTGCATACTGCACATTGCTCTTATGCCAGAAAACAGCTTCTTTAATTTTCACATAATGGGAATGATCTCTCTGAATACTCTAGTGTGAGTGAGGACCACAGATAGGAAAGAGAGATGCAATTTTCACACTTGGGATTAGAAAATTAGACACCTATTAAATGTGATTATTTGGATTTAATACTTGTTAGATAAAATACACTGAATTGGAAAATATATTTATTTTTGACAGAATATTTTCTTGATTATTAAAATGGGAATGAATTTTAAACATGAGCAAACAGCATTGCAATTGTGCTCATCTAAAATATAAAAAATATAGAGAGACTCCATTAAATATTTAATTAAATCTGTATTATGTCTCTATTTAGTAACTGTCTTTAAGTTATTTATAGCATATGATAATATGGCATGTGTGTTTTCATCAGTTTTTGCCATTTTCACTCTTTGAGAGGATGTCATCAAATAATTCTTAGGGTGATGGTCCACTTTATCAGAGTTTCTATTCCTTATAAGTAAGTTTTGCGTGCATCTTTACTTCTTAAGGATGTGAGTGGCTATAATTTTAAAGTAAGTTTGAAACATGAAATCTATTACAATTGCTTTTGCTTGTCTAAAGTGCTAAATAAATTGTAAAATAAATAAGAATTGGGAATTATCCTTATTTATTTTGCAAGAATTTTATTTCCCTGGTAGCAGATTGCTCTCCTTTATAGAGGAGGCACCAATTCTTTCTACTTATTAAAAGATAGCATTTAACTAGAATAGCCCTTTGTTATGTTCAAATGCTTTAAACTTGTCTGATGAAGTAAACTGTATATATTGACAAGGTGTATATATTTGACACTATCTTTATGATCTCAGTTTAGCAATGGCATCCATTATAATAATTTTTACTTTCCTTTAAATCAAAACTGCCCTACAGCTATATGACAGTGCTATTGATATACCTAGAGCTTGGAAATTTGGTAAAATAAACTGTGGAATGAGCAACAGCAAGGAAAATGAAAGGAATGGGCCAAGCAGTTTTTCCTGGTATTTTATTAACCTGTCATTACCTTTTTGTTTCTCCATGTATACTTGTTTTGCCAAAGCAAAGGCCCGGTTGGCAATTATCAATACTTTGTTTCTAAACTAAAATAGACATTTTTTTAGCTGCTTCTTTTCCCTACTTAATTAGATGTCAAACACAGTTAAAACCTCCACTGCATTGCCCTTAAAAAGATTCCAGCATGATTCATGAAGAGTTAAATCCCTGCCAACCCTAATTTCCCATGGTCACTGTTTTCAAAGATCCACCGTTAACTCTCTCATTGCTCAGGTTGCCAAGACAAAGTTTTAGGCAACCACTGTGCTTACTTTCTGGTAAGAGATAAAAGAGATTTGATGTGTTAAATGAGAAAGAAAATGAAGAACAAGAAGGCAGCTTTTGTAATGGATGTACATAGATATCTAATAGGTACCTCTTTACTTTCTAGGAAAAAAGGAATTGGATAGATGTTTGAGGACCATCTGGAGAAGTGATAATATTAGAAAAATGGGGTATGCTGGCTTTTCCTCTGAACCGCTCTGATTTAGAACCCTTGTGGGGGTAGCAAATGTGAGAACTCTGTAAATCTCAGCAGTCACGTACAAATTATCCTCAAGAAAGATTCACTTAGAGACACTTTTGCTTTCCTTAAATATATGTAATATAACTAAATGTTAAAATGCTTCTTTTTCAAAATGGTGCATAACAGTTTATTTTCTCTATAAAACTAGCCAAATTTCACTTTTCTCATGAAATACTAGAATATCATGTAATCTTCCCTTTGGAATGTGTGGTGCTATGAAGACTTCAGAAAAAAAAGGCAATGGAAATCACAAGGAAATAAATTAGGTTTGGGGTTTTAAACAAATGACAAATGTTCCATCACTCAGTGTAATGAGCTTTTCCAGGACATTGTGTGCTTCAGTTTTAGGAGAAATCAAAGACACATGCAAGTCTGAATGGTGACCGTGTGGATCCAAAGGTTAAATCAATGCACTAACTTTACCTTCCTAGGGAGGACCTAGTAAAGAGCACTTAAAAAATGGCAGACGCTATAAAGGCTTTCTTTTCATACTCTCTAAAACTACTTTTCCAAGAGTGAAATAGCTTTTTTTTTCTAAGAATAAGATTATAAGTTAAATCAAATTTGTCATAGATGTTCTCTGATACTAGAAGATAGTATTAAATTAAAAATTATGAAGTAAAATTTGCAACAGCTTTTTGACTTTTCATTGATCACTTAAAATTTTTATTAATATGAATAAGTATTTACTTTATTATTTATTGTACTTGTTGACTTTTTGGAAATATTTTTTACTTCAAAGCATAAACACACATTCACACACAAAAACACATATATGAACATATGGATATGTAAATATATAACTAACAAAACTTTATATTTTATAGCTGAGTAAAGTAATCCTGGCAATCTATAGGGTATGAGTTATAATAAATGTGTTATAAATAAAATTTTTATTGATTTAAAATGGTACTCCCACTTTATTTATTTATTTATTTATTTATTTATTTATTTATATACACACACACCCACACATCATCTTTTGAGTCCCATGGAAAGTTTTCATGGGTGTTTCAAGTATCTACATAATGATGTAGAATAAAATTTGCCTTATACTAAAAATCTCCTCACAGTTAAAATGAAATGTGTAGGGGAATATATATATATATATATATATATATATATATATATATATAGTGTGTGTGTGTGTGTGTGTGTAGTATATGTTTTATATTATAATGTGTGTATAGTATATAATTTGTATAGTATAGCATATGTGTATATAGTATATGTATGTATACTATACAGCAAGAGCAAAGAAATGCTCAGTTCTTTGAAATAACTTTTATTCAAATGTCACTTCCTATTTGGCATCAGTTCTCTCACCTGCTGATTGTTATATGACATGGCCTTTTCTTCTCCAATTTTATTGACTTAAAAATCATGCTTTGATTCTGAGGTCTTCTATTTAGGCGCACCGAGAACGAGAAGTTTTGCTCACTTATCCTCCGGAACGGGGCGGGGCAAAAGCAGGTGTGCAGCTCTGAGCACGTGAGATGGAGTTTATTTTTATATTACCACTTATTAGTTATTGTATTATTTTCCATATGAACAGCAGTAAACATACTTTTGCCCTACCCTTTATATCCTAGCAAAATAACTTTTAAAAATAAAAGAAAAGGAAATACTCAATCACACATCTGGTGATTCAGTGCTGGTCAGATCAAATGAGGGCTGGTGAAAGTCTCCAGTTTGTGGCTTCTCTGTTTAAAGCTGCCAACCAGATTGGCCTTTGAAATATTAATTTATACATTGTAGACTTTAGCAAGTAGGAGAATAACAGAGATCATGAAACCATCCTGTGTAAATCTCTAACCTACCAACTTTTGATAATCATTTTCAGTCATTGCTAGCTTAAGTAAACATGAAAAAAATGAAAGAGTTCATTTTTTTCAATTCTAACTTTTTATATTGTTATTTCTCATGATATAAATTATTTCTAAAACTCCAGTCCTGTCAGTGATGTAAAACACTTGGGTGTACACAAACGAATAGACGTATAGATCTGTGATAACTAATTTCTCTGTGTTTTGTTATTTTTAATTATCACACATAAATCAAACAATATATGTAACAAATATCTTGTGGCATTTTGGTCAATCATACTTAAATTCCATATTTAAGAATTAATGCAATTAAAGGATCTTTCAGGAATACATTTAATTATAATTAATTAATGTGATCGCATCTGTTCCTAGTAACAAAATTAAAATTAAACTGTTGGTGGCAGAGCATAATCTATGTTTAGTATGAATATATAATTGTATTTCAGATGTGCACTCTAACTGACATTAAGTTACCGTGAACTTTAAGTGAGTTATACAGAATTATATGGTAAGGTTCTTGTCCTAATTTTTCTCACTTAAACTTTAGTGGCACATCTGCACATCACAGTTCCACAGCTCAGAACATCACGCCTTTGCATCTCTGGGGGAATTTTGAAATCTAAAGTCAGGACTATTTTAAATAGCATTTATGCTTGAAGTTTTCTAAAATCTCCCAGAGGAACCAGTACTAAGACAAATTTTTGACCCATCATTATCTAATAGCAGTCACTGAAAGAATCGTGACATATCATGGAAAGTTACATATTAATTGATTAAAACATCACGCTAATCAAAACATTATGGACAAAAAATTTATGATAAATGATTCATTAATGTAAATTTGTAGGTTAAATCTCCAAAACTCATGACAGTACCTAAGTTTAGTGCATGTAGTGAAAACTTATTTTTAAAAGACCAACAGCTGTAAACGTAAATTAGAGCAAGTGTGAGTCTTGGGATGCATTTTACCCCTCGTGACTTCTTAGGTGCTATTTAAAGGCATTATCATTTGATTTGCAGTACTGCACTTCCACTAATAGGTGGCACTAGCAATTTGTGACACTAGTTTGGAAACGGGCAGGTGGCTAGGATAAATACACAGAGTAACGTTTGGAGGCCAAACTTGGAAAAACTGGTATAAGTCAGGAGGTGTAACATGCCGCAAACAGAAGCATTAGTTAAAGTAACATTTGTTAAAGCTTTTGATATGCTCTTCACATACCTTTATTGGTACAGTGTGACCCTAAAAAAGGAAATGGTTATAAGTAAAAAATAAATAATGTATTTTTGCTTAGACTTCACATGGGAGATAGATCTATAAAATGGAAAACAAAATAACGGGTGGAATAGTAGTCACTAAACACTCAGAATGCTAAAAGACAGCTCCATGTGTATGAAATATACATTAATATTTCATATACATTCATACATGTAACGTGTTCCCTGAAGCTGCAATCATTTGGTGTGGCTAACAGGAGTCAGACAGCGTGGCTGCGACATGTGGCTGCCATCATTTATAATTGCAGAGTAGCTAGTGTAGAAGGCAAAATAATGTTTAGAAAATTACATTTGATATATTTTTTAAAGAATAACACCTTTTGGTCTGTAGGTTGTTTTAAATTATTTTTATAATTAAACATATGGAAGAATCAATAAATTCTATCTGACATAAATGTCCCAAGTTACTAGGGTTTTTTTATTACCAAGACATAAACATCAGTAAAGTAAGGAATTTGTACACTATTTCTAAACAGTAACAAAGCTGGACTCCATCAAACCCAGGATAAGAAAATATACAATTTATACTTGAATTAGGGAATAAAGATAAGCAAAAGTAGAATACTGTTGATATATATGAAAAATTAATTGGTCTTACTATTTTCTACAAGCTTTGGGTAAAACTTAAAGGGACCACAAATTTAGGGAGTCTTGTCAGCTCCTGAATGAGTCATTAAACCTGCATTTCCAGGTTTCCTTTGTTTGGAGAGACCTGGCATGGGAAACAGCCTTGTCCAAACTTTACAGCAACTTAATTTGCTGCTGCAATCACAAACATGTCTTGAGAAAAAAAATATAACATCACCCACTTCAGTCTGCATCCGCCAAGTAACTGAAGCTTAGTTCTATTGAATACATCAAATGACTTCTTTAGTCTGTAAAACTACTTATGTGGATTATCTTTTTTGTACCAGATTGTGAGGTTCTCAAGGCCAATCTGCATTATTTGTCTTCATTATATTCTCAATGGCTAGACGAAGTCATTCATTGTTGAGTGAATTTGTACTTTATGTGATACACCTTGTTTTTTAAATGCAATATATACCTGATTGTGAGTGAGTATTACAAGAATGCGAATTTATAATTCACAATTCATTATAAGTGAATTGTAGAGGAAGTAAACTCAGTGCTAGATGCTAGGGTAGGGGGATACCAGAGAGGCATTTTGGAGCACACAATGCGTCTGAGAGTGGTGGTATCTCCACAGATAATACCTCCTCCGAATCAAGCCTATTCCAGGATTGAATCAGAAAACATCTGGGTCATCTTTGTTTGCCTGCAAGTAAGGATGGAGAATATGTAATAATGCATATCTCTTGGAAGACTCTGGGAACCAGGTTGAGGAATTGTCCCCCTCTTTTGGAGGAATACCCTGATTTGCCCCATCATTGTGTCTCAGTATACACAACCAGAAAAGAAAGTGAGCGAGACTATTGTAAACGAAATATGACTAAAGATGAAATTTCTCATCATCAGTCTCATTGTATCTGAACCTTTGTGTAAAACAAATCAATCTTACCAAAGTTGAGAGTACAATCATTTAAATTTTAAATTGCCTAGAATTTATTGTCTGCCCTTTTGGGACAATCCCAGCTTTGCTCTCTGACAGCTTGCTAAGATTTAGTATTGCAGAACCTTGCTTGCTTCTTATCCTTGATTCTGCTCATTGACAGTAGCAGTTGCTCATTGCCCCCTCACTTTTCGTTTTCAAGTCAGCCTCTTCTTCCTCTGGCTCTGTGCCCTATGACCCAGGAAGACCACCCACTTTTATCTTCAGCCCTTGCTTCCAAGCTCCTACTTGCCCAGGGGAATGGATGTGATAGAAAATAGCTGCAGAGATCATTGCTGAAGTGTGAATTTTCAAAATACATTTTGAGTTCTTTATTTAAGATCCTGGTTTCGTATAATTAAGAGGATGAGGGCACATAATAGGTTAATTTCTTTAGTGCTTTTATAAGTCTGTAATTGATGTAGAATATTAACTAATTTACAGTGTTTAATGTTAGATTCTTATAAAATATATGTTAGTCTTGTGACAAAGTGGAAGTATCAACAGGAAAGAACAGTAGGCAAGAGTACCATGATGTACAAATCATAGCTATTAAGGGATGTTAAAAAAGGGGGGGGGGGTAATCCCAACCCTTAAGGAATATATTTGGGAAAAGCCAAAACAAAGTGGTCTATACCTGAGGTCAAAATCAAATTGCCCAGTCCTGGTATGTCTGGCTCAGTTGTCTGGAGCATCATCCAGTAATCCAAAAGGCTGTGGTTTCAATCCCATCCATGGCACGTGCTTACGGTGAGGGTTTATGGGAGACAACCAATCAATGTTTCCCTCTCACATAGATCTTTCTCTTTCTCTCTCTCTTCCCTTTCCTCTCTCTCTAAAAGCAATGAAAAAAAAAATGTCCTCAGGTAAGGATAAAGAAAAGAATTTAAACTGTCCAAGTAGTTGTGAACCTTATTATTATGCATTAAAAATCTTAATTTTTTCATCTTTAAACTTGAAGTTTCAAGAGCATAAATTCTGCTGTGGTCATTTTATAAAAATTAGTTTCAATGAATCTAGGTTTCCCTCAGCTATGCAAATTTCAATTACTTACACATTCAATTATTATGATTAATAAGTATTTTTACTTGTATTCTATGTGTAAGACATACATATACGAACATACAAACCTACATAAGGCATGTTATGAATTTCTTCATGAACAAGTAAGTTGTTGTCTAATACAGTGAATATAGTTGGATGTCTGAGCACAGCAGGAACACATCTACCTGAAGACTTCAGAGGGCTTTTGAATATAGGGTACCAGGAAGGTGAACCTTCAAAGACGAGAAGAATGTAAGAAGGCAGAAGTAGAGAAGAGTGGTAATTATCACTATCAAAAAACTATTTCTTTGTGATTTTTTTTTTCTTTTTAGGAAAACTATACATGTTTATATAGTTTACATAACAATATAGCCATATAACTCTTTTCTGCACTAAAATGCAACATGGAAACAAATCTGCCTTTAACAAGGGCAAATTAAAGCTTCAGCATATCAGACTGGAAACATTATGGGGTTAATGTGCACTTGGGTAGGCTTGACTAAAAATTAGACCAGGAGGGACAAGTGTGTTTGTAAGGACTTGTCCACAGTGGTCATTTGGGCTTATCTGTTTCCTCTTTGGGATTTGTCTATAAAATACATTGGCCAGGCTTCTTTCTAACCAATGGAAAAAAGGGTTAGAAAGCTGAATTTGATTATCCAGTGTTGAAAAACACTGTAACTATAGTTCTTTGAGACCATAAAGTATATTGGCTTTTCTTCTTGTTTTCCTAATTCCCATTTTTCTTTACTTTGTTATAGTTCATTTGACCTATAACACGTTGTGAAGAAAACAATCACTATTTCATAAATAATATTTATTTTAATATAAAGATACCTATGTCATCTTCCTGATGAAAATAGATACTGAAATGTCTCCTTAACTATGCATTCTTGTTGTATACCACATGTCTTTAAATGCAAAGTTATATATTGCATAGATTTTAATTCACTTAGCACTTTGTTATCACTCAGGATGTTTCTCTGGCTCACTTAAAAATAAATTAGTTTCAGAACAAACAGGCTACTAAAATCTTGGAACTCTTTGTAATATATTAGACAAAATTATAGATTTGGGGAATCTTTCAATGCAAACTTCAAAAAGTCACTTCTAGAATTTGACCATATTAATGTAATCCCTTATACCTTTAGAATTATATATACTAGATGAAGAACTATATAAATCATTGTGTTTATATGCAGCATGTGTGTGTGTAACAAATACAAGAAAAGTTACATTCAGTCATTATTCTTCTAAATCATATTACATTTAATTGGGAATTATGGAAAGTGAAATGCCAATCACTAGAGCACAGGACTGAATCAAAATGTCTTGAGGGGAGATTCTTTCTCTCTGCTTCATGTCAGATCTTGAGTGGTCTGGGATTGTCTGTGATCTTCTGTCCTTTAATAGTTGACATTCCCTGAACATCTTCTGCTTTGCAGTCCTGCTGTCTAGCTGATTTCTCTTCTCTCTTTTAGGCACTGGACTCTAGGAAGTTGCCAAGAGGCTCATTTCAGCAACCCTTCTATGGAGCCTTCTTAGCATCTTGGCTCCAAGCCATGTGCATAGTGTGTCATTGCCTCCACAGAAACACACTCAATGTTTCTACTCTCAAGTCCTTCCACTTCCAGAGTGCAGCATGTGAGCCGGATACAAATCTCCCAACACCAAATAACCTTCCATCTTTCCAAATTTGAAATGTATATATGCATACACACACACATATACATATACACACATTTTTTTTATTTAACCGATCCTGATCACCCTCCCTTCCACTCCCTACTCTCATTCCTCCCCCTTTTCTTGAACTCATTCTTCTTGTCCTATCTAAATAAATGTCATTTAAGTCTGTCCTTTTGAAAACCAAATCCTGTTTATTCTTCTCTTGGGGCATGAAAAAAGTTTCTAGGCCTCAAAAATCAAAAGCCTTTATGTCTTTCTTGGGAAGAGGTCAGTAATTTTTATTTTTAGCAGATCAATCTACCAATGACCAAATAAAATGACAACTATTAAAATTAGATAATCTTGCCACATGAAAATTTCACTCAATATCCCTTTTATACACAAATATACCTAATGATCTAAAGTAGACATCGTGCTTGGTACAGAGAGTGTGGGTCTCACAATTAGTCCAATGCCTCAGCTTTATATCTATAAAATGTGTTGAGTAAAGGAGAAATTAGTTTCCTTGACGTTTGAGATGTAGAAATGTTGCTGAAATGACTGGGAAGAGAAGAGTAGCAGAAGGCCCACAGAACTGGAAATCCTGTGCTAGTATTACCGAGGGAACTCTTCTCCATTTGCCTTGCCCCTACCTACAAAATTACTCTCCCAGATGCTACAAGGTCTGGGGACCAGTTGCTAAGCCAGCTGGGGACTTTTGCATGTATCTTGTCCACATGTCAAAGGCTGTAGAATATCTAAACTTGGATTTCTCACAGAGAACCCCTGCACTCACTGTCCTCTCTACAAACTTGTCTCTCCTCCGTAAGGAGAGTGTCAGGGAATGTCATTTTGTTCCATCTGTCCAGGTCAGTAGCATCTTTGCTTCTTCCCTTGCCGGCCTACCTGTATTTAACTAGATGTCCTGTGGGTTCTGCCTCACAAGTCTATGCCTCCAATCTGTTTTGTCCTCTCTTCCAGGTTAAGGCAGGCCTTTGTCCTTATTTACCCTACTATTGCAACAGCCACCTATAATCACTCGTTCTTCTTTCCTTCATTACTGTCTACAATTCTTTCTGAGTTTCAAATCAAATGATGCCTTTTCCTAATTTTAAACTCTTACTGGTTAAAGTCCAGACTCCTTTATTCAACCTATAAGAATGGTTGTTCTAGAGGACTCTAAGGTATAGAGAGAACTATCTGGAGGTCTTATAGTTATTCGGATATAAGGATATTAATTAAGGATCATGATCATAGAAATGAGGAAGAAAGGCTGGAGATGGAATACACTGAATGTATAGAAAAAGTAGGTTTGGTGAATGGTTGCACATAGGAAGGAACTGAAGAATAAGTAGGTTTGATAAATGGTTGTACATAGGAAGGATCTGAAGAATTCAAGAACAATAGTTTTTAACTTTTTGCAACTAGGAATGTGCCACAACAGGTGATAGTAACAGGAAAGTGAAACCCTCTTTGCCATGAAGCACCATCAACGCTCCGACATGGTCAGCCATTCTCTGTATCACACTTGTGAACTCTCATTCCTGTGTGCACAGCCTCCCAGCCTCTCAGTTGCTTGCTGATACTCTTCTCTTCAATCGACATTGACTTGAGTATCTTCTTTGCAAGGCTTTTGAAGAGGCTCAGAGATATAAAACATAATATGGCAGCTGTCCTGAAGAGACGTACCACTGGGGGGAGAGAAGACATAGTTTGTCAGCTTTTGAGGTCACATCTGTTCTTTATTCATCCGATAGTCTCAGTCAAGTACAGAGTCTTGTGCATGATAAGGTCTCATTAAATACTTTTTGCACAAAGTGCTCGAAGGAATAAGTGAGGAGATGGCAGATAATTATTCCAGGTGAGAGGGCTAATGCAGAGAAGTAAGAACACACATACCCCAGATTAACTGCAAGATTTGTAAAACAGAGTAGTGAAATAGTTGATGGCAATAAAAATCCTTTAAGGCTGCAGTTTCTATAGGGACAAATAGTAGAGAATTTTGAAACAGAGTTTGCAGCATTCAAACTTGAAATTTGAATAGATGATAATTTTTTTAAAGTTCATAAATGAGTGGTATGTGCAAAGCAAAGCTTGAGGAATCCAGAAATCTGGGTGTTGTCCTTCAGTTCTGAGTTCCTGAGTCATCACCTGAGATGATGTACAAGATTTGAAACAAGTGACTACAGCTCAGATGGGGCCTCACATAATGCCCTGTTCTCCTGGGGTACAAAGACGTCATATGTGGGCACATACCTTCTGCTTCTTTCACTTAGAGCAATATATTTTCACATGTACTGCAAAATGTAAATCATATTTGAGAAAAACTGCAGTTATCTATGCTTTCCTATAAAATTTTAAAACCCAACAATTAAGTGTCAGGATATAGCTCTCCACCTAAAAATATTTTTTGTTACATACTACTTCCTTCCTATGTTCTTAGTTTATGGCAGAGTGTATATTTAGAACTTCTGAGGGCTAGCCCACCAGTTTTACTCTATCACAATGGCTCTATTTGAACAGAGTAAGATATCAAGGATGACTTTTTTTGTTTTGTTTTCAGCTGACTTTATTATGTGGGTTCATCGTTCTTTTGATGGACCCTTTTCCCCCCTGGGCTGGTGTGCAAAGATTCACTCCTTTGCATTTGATTCTAACCAGACACAATTGGAAGCACTACTCAAAGGGAGCAGCTACCCCTCACACCCCACTCCCTGTTAGGCTCTCACACTCTGGCCTGCAGCCATGGAGTCTCTTGTTCCTTATGTTCAATAGAGTCTCAGCCCTTTTTTGGTTCCCAAGGTGCCTATTCAGAACAAAATTAGTGTCCCCTTTGCACACTAACAGAGCAGACATCCTCTGTCTGTCATTCAACCTCCTAATGCAGACAGCTTCTTGAGAAAGATTTCTAGCATAACAACCATGTGAGACCAAGCGACTAAAAAAAAGAAAAACATGTTTTTTTCTTCCATGCATAAGATCGCTGAGTGAGGCAAAATCAGTGTCTGTTTTATTCAATGTTGTTTCATCAGGAATGAGATTAATACTTATCTGATTGGCTTTGCTCTTTAGCTCTCAAATTAGAGAAAACTGTCTACTATATGACAGGATTTCTGTCTACAACTGTATAAACATCAGCACACTAATTTCAAAAGAATATGTTTAGTCTATTTTAAGCAGATGTCATATAAGGAAGTGAAATTAGTGATGCTCCAGCAATTTTCTTCTTTAGCAGAGCTCTCAGTCTATAGTATTAAGCTGTACCACACATAACGCACTGAGGACCACACTCTCCCAAGTGGATTCCCAACTGGACATATTACACCATATTTTTCAAACAATTTATTTTCTTTATAGAGATGAGAGCTTAATGTCTCTAGCGTGCCCCATCTAACAGCCAGATTTGTTGCCTTTTCATATGTCTAAAGAATAACATTTCACATTCTTGGAATGAGCAAAATGATGACACATATTTAGTTAAAAATAAATATGTTGATAATATGCATTATCATTATTTAGTGTTATTGAATATTAAATCATGCTATATTTACCGTGGTAAAGTTGTTGGCCTACTGAAAATTAATGGATTTTTTCTAATTTAGCTACTGGATCAAAAATTTCATGAGGATAAAAGAATCTTAACATGGTGAAGAAAACATTGAAATGCCTCTGGAACTTTCTAGGTGTAAGGATTTGAGTGTATTATTGGCTTTATTAGCCTCTGGCTGCTCTTATCTAATGTAGGAGAATAGCTATTTTATAGTAGTTGTTATCAGGTTAATGACAGTAGGTATTTAATGTGCCTAATCAATGTTTGGTACATGTAAGATATTCATTAACAATTAATTACTTGAGGCAGATTAATAATTGCTTAGATTCTAGATTTCTGTGTTTTGCTCATTCAGAGTGGGTCTGCATGCATGTGTCCTCTAGTTATTACTTGAATATTATATAAATAATACAAAGAAAATCACAATTGTATTTGTAGTGTGCTTCTTTCAAAGACTGGTAAGAACGTGAGTGTTTAAAAAAATGAATTTTGTCAATAGCAGCTAGTCAGTGAGCATAAGAAAAGGCTTCATGGAAAGCTAATGTTGCAAGTCATGCAAGTCAACAATTGATGACAAATTGCTGAGTCTCACATTAGGCCTTTCAGTGAAGTTAAATGCTTTGATGATGACCTATGGATTGACAGTTTTAAGTGTAATTTCTGTGGAATCTGTGCAAGTGTATACATAAAGCTAATAATGGGGATTGAAGAAGACCTGATATTTGGGTCTTCTGCTATGAATACTTATGGAGCCAGGCTAAGCAAGGAAGCACCTGTTTTATTAGGAAAGGCCTGCCTGCATCTCACATAGTGTAAGTTTTAATTCATGTTTTCAACATGAACCAAAGTCAGTCATTCAATATTCAGTAAGAATAACCAGGAAATGACTAGTTTTATTTGCTCCTTTAGTTACATCATATCCTCTCAAATGGTGTAATGGTTGCCTTGAATATTATTTTGTTATGACTTGATTCATGAAGACACAACATCCTTCATGACAAGTTAAAGAGTATTGAATCCACATAGGAATTAACACAATATTCCGATTTAATATGTCCCCATGTCTAAATGAAACTTTGTAGATATAAAGTCTGAGTTGTTCTGACCCATTCTATGAACCACCTGTGATCACAAATAACCCATTTGCAGGAAAGAGGATATGCAGTCACTCAAGAAAATAAACTTGCAGTCTGAAGCTAGTAAATAGAATGAAGAACATGTTGAGAGTAACTTAAAGGGGCTTTTGTCTAACGGAAGACACTTGGAAGCCAGACTGGGAAATCTAGACATCGTTAGAAAGGAGGTGACATTAACCACAGTCGGCTTTTAAAGGATTTTTCTGGAAGGCAAAATTCCTTTGGAAAACACTTTATGTACCAGCATGAATATTTCTGAAGTACTCTAGACAAAGATGAATTTTTTTTTATTGTGGCCTTAGCCATATTAAAATGCTCACAAACTATTTTACCTTATGCCAGACATGTGGAAGCAATCATTATATGTAAATGATATGTGAAGGTGAGGTATAGTTTTAGCTTAAAAACTTAGAATGTCTGTGGTTATAAATTATAACCACATCACAAAGAGAAATGTGCCTTTTAATAGTAACTTAAATGTAAAAATAATCAGTGATGAATTCTTCAAAACTGCTAGGGTTTTAAAAATTTTTTTAGTGAAGCACAATAAATTCTCAAAGGCAAATATTTTATACCTTAAGTGATTGTTAAAGCATTAGTATTTGTAGTTAGACATTGGTACATCAGTCTCTCTTTGAAAAAGCACTTTCACCAAGGGCTGCATTTTAGTTTTTATATTTTTATTGAGGTATAATGGACATACACCATTATACTGGTTTCAGGTGTATGACATGTGATTCTATATTTGTATGTATTGTGCAGTGATAACCACAATAAGTTCAATTAACATCTGTCACCATACATAGGTAAGTGTTTTCTTCTTACAAGAGCTATTCAGTTTTACTCTCTTAGAAACTTTACAATATGCAATTTGGTAGTACTAGTTGCCATGCCGTATGTTACATAAATACATCCTCATGATGTATTTATTTTATAACTGAAAGTTTGTACCTAAGGGTTGCATTTTAGAATGACTACAGTTATCCTTTATTAAAATAAATGTTCCCCTTCTATTTTATTAGCATGAAATCAATTTGTTTTTTACTATAATATACTCTATTTATAAATGTGTATATATGTATACATATGCTTCATAACATTTCATAAATTTGAAACATATAAACCTGAATCAATCAAATTTCCTTGAAAAGGAAATAGATATAATAAAAATAAATGTTTTCCTTTCTTTAAATTCAAAACAGTGAAACTTTTAGTCTCAATATGATGGTGCTATGTCTTTAAAATATTTCTTCCATCTGCTATATGTAAAGCCGGATATTAAAATAACATGAATTCAGAGAAGTGTTACTAGACACACACATATGTATGCACACACCCATGTGGACATACACACAGAAGAAGGAAATAAATGCAGCAAAATAAAATAAACAAAAAATGAGTATTAAAGCATCATCTTATTTTTAAACCACAGAAATTTATTTTCTTTTTAAAAAATCTCTTTATTGTTGTTCATTACAATGTCCCCATTTTCCCCCCATTACTCTCCCCTGCCCTGCGCACCCCGCCTCCCACATTCAATTCTCCCTCCCCCGCTTTTGTCCTTGTCCATGGGTCCTTTATACATGTTCCTTGATTTGACCCTTCCCCTTCTTTCCACAATTACCCCCCTCCTCCTTCCCCTCTGGTCACTGTCAGTTTGTTCCTTATTTCTATGTCTCTGGTTCTATTTTGTTTGCTTGTTTGTTTTGATGATTAGATTCCATCTATAGGTGAGATCATATATTTGTCTTTCATGGCCTAACTTATTTCACGTAGCATGGATCCAGTTCTATCCATGCTGTTGTGAAAGGTAGGTGCTCCTTCTTTCTTTCTGCTGCATAGTATTCCATTGTGTAAATGTACCATAGATTTTTGATGAACTCATTTGCTGATGGGCACTTAGGCTGTTTCCAGCACTTAGCTATTGTAAATTGCACTAGTATGAACGTTGGGGTACGTAGGTTCTTTTGAATTGGTGTTTCAGAATTCAATAAAAAAAGCACAAGGTCATGTTTTGTTAGACTGAAATTAGATCTTTTGTACTCCTAATTTGCTCATAATAAAGCAAACAAACCTCCACTCAAGTAACATATTTACTTAAGGAAGCCAAGAAGTGAATCATTATACTAAGTATTTAAATAAAAATCACCAACATTTAAAGAAAGAAATAGGCTCCAAACCTTGGGTCAGAATGCCATCCTTCATTCTAGGCATGTTCTGGGCCAGGGCTGCTGAGAAACTAGCAGAGAGAACTGAGACAGTCCCTGTGCAGGACAATCTTACTCTCTAGTGTCAACCCAGGCTAGTCAGAGTTCAGAAATACCATGGGGATTTTTTTTTAATATAGACGTTTTCAGAAATAGAATTAATTCCACAGTCTACTAGACAAATACCAGTTGCCATTTGGAGTTTATTCCAGACAGCAATGGTAGAGGACTGTGAGGAGAGAGAGCGGTGGGGAACAGAGGAGCAAAGCAGCGAAGCACTGACTGAGCATGCTGGAATGAAAAGGATAGAAGAGAGACAAATCCTTTGACACAAATGTGTGTGTGTGTGTGTGTGTGTGTGTGTGTTGTTGTTGTTGTTGTTGCAATTTGGTCTATGGCTCTACTGCAACTTTGATTACATGTTCTTTTTCTCACCCAGAAAGTTCTTTTAAAACTTTTACCATTATTTCAAATGGACACAATTTTGTAAGCATGACTATACACCAGCCCTTATAATGATTACTACAACTAGAAAAGCATGCAGGGTTAATTTCTTTTCTCAAGAACATCACCACATGATGTTAGACAAAGAATGCTACCCAATGATAAGGCAGTTTGGTCCATCCTTTAATAGAAAACAAATGCTATGAAGTTTAGAGGTGATGATAACTTGTTAATTGTGCAATAGCATGCTATTGAACATGAGAAAATTATGTTTTATGAGGAGTGAAGAATTAGGCTGGACCTATGAGGATGCGGAAATTTTGCAAAAAAGAATGAGGAAGACATTTCTTGTAGAAGCACAGCCTGGAGACATGAGGCATCGATTTGCGCAGCTTCACTGAGATACGGCAATGTTAGTTTAATCTTAAATGACAAAGAGTGGCAGACAGTGAGGCAATGGAAGCTGACTCTGAAAATCGAGATTTCAGTTGTCAGTGATTCTTCATAATCTCCGATCATTCTTCTAATAACTATTAATAAAGTGCACCATGGAATATACTATAAAATATAGGTTATATATGGATAAAGATAGCATGCCCCCAAGGAGCTCACATTTAGTGGAGAAGGTATTCAAAACACATATTATAGGACAAACATGCAAAAAGTTATATATCCAAACAAAAAACTGTGAAGATTGAGCAACTTAAGAAAACACAGAGTCAAGATGCCCTGGCTGGTGTAGCTCAGTGGATTGAGCGCGGGCTGGGAACCAAAGGGTCCCGGTTCGATTCCCAGTCAGGGCACATGCCTAGGTTGCAGGCCAGGTCCCCGTGAGGGCCATGTGAGAGGCAACCATACATTGCTGTTTCTCCCTATCTTTCTCCCTCCCTTCTCCTCTCTCTAAAATAAATAAAATCTTAAAAAAAAAAAGAAAAGAAAAAAAGAAAAGAAAACACAGAGTCAAGAAATCGGGAAAGTCCTTCTGTGAGAAGAAGCATTGAAGGTGGGCACAAAGAGCCTTTGACAGGCCTGGGGGAGAGAGAGGAAGAATAGAGAATACTTTAGGTAATGGGAGTAAATAAATAACAAGCAGGAGGCAAAGTGTCAAGGGAATGTCA